>VSMD01038463.1:0-25671 GCA_008750895.1 Mirza zaza | reverse complement strand
CCCCGCAGGCGCCCGGGGAGACCCCTGAGATGGGCGCAGACCCCCAGCTGTGTGGTTGGCGTTCCACATGCACACAGTTCGGTGGGAAAAAAGGAGAAAATTTTTTAAATGAGTGACTTTGTTCCAAAGCGCGGAGGGCACTGAGGTGCAGCGGCCGCCCACCACACACCCAGCTCACCCGGAGCCTCTGGGGCAGCCCAGACCTCACGGATTTGTCCCTGTATACTTTGGTGCAGGAAAGAAGTCACTTTTTAAGGAGCTCAGAGGCTCAAACAGCTTTAAAGCCAGCGATGTAGACACTACACACACTACGACCGTGCCGCTGCACCGTATTTATGCAAGACGCCAGCACCCTGCCTGTGGGCTCCTGCCTGCTGCTGCCAGGCCTGTCTGTTGGCAGCACCTGAGTCTCCAGTTACAGTAGAAACCTGGCTCCTTTTTCAGCACGTCAGCATTTCTGTGGCTCAGTTTTAGGTTTTCCCACCGCGATGAGCAGTTGCTGTTCTGGGGCTGTGGGTGCTCTTAGCAGCAGGGCCCCCGCCCCCCTCCCGCCCTGCCTGCTACAGCCCGGCTCCCTCTGCACGGGGCCCTGGCTCCTGGGGTGCGGGCTCAGGCCCCTGCTCCTGCTGTTGCCCAGCCCTGCCCCTGCCCCCCCTCCAGGTCTGCCTGCTGCAGGCCGGCTCCCTCTGCACGGAGCCCTGGCTCCTGGGGTGCGGGCTCAGGGCCCTGCTCCTGCTGTTGCCTAGCCCTGCCCCTGCCCACCCTCCAGGTCTACCTGCTGCAGCCGGGCTCCCTCTGCGCGGGGGCCCTGGCTTCTGGGGTGCGGGCTCAGGCCCCTGCTCCTGCTGTTGCCCAGCCCTGCCCCCGCCCACCCTCCAGGTCTGCCTCTCCAGGCGCCATGGGAAGCCAGCGCAGCCCCAGGTCCGGTTCAGGACTAGAAGGAAAGATGGCTGCTTCCCCCCAGCCGTGATGTGGGGCCGGGGTCAGGGACGCCCTGCCGTGGGGTGTGGACATGCTGCTCAGACTGGGGTCCCACACAGGAGCAGCAGCAGAATCATTCGCAGGGGGGCTCACTTTGCAAGTTCCCCAGGACGGGAACCGGCCGGCGGCAGTCCTGTCTCATGCTGGTCCCGCCTGTGCTCTCGGGAGGCACCTGTCAGCCCCAGCTCTGCCCCGTCTGGGGCTGCCGCGCTCTCATCTGCTTTCCGGCTGCTTTGGGGCAGCTCTGGTCTGCGGGTGCTGAGCCACCCCAGGGCCGAGGGGCTCAGCGAGCCGGGGCCTCCTCCCTCGGGCTCTGTGTGGTTCACGTGCTGCGTCCCGCATCAGCCCATCAGTGCTGCCCACCCGGCCCCAGAGGTGCTGGCCAGCGTTGGCAGCGCATACAGCAAACCGCTGAGGGAGGCCCCTCCGTGCCGGGTGCCAGGCCCTGGTGAGGAGGAGGAGGAGCGGGAGTGTGAGTGGGACGTTCTGCCGCCGGAAAACAAGCTGGATGGACCGAGATCAGAGGAGGGAGGCCCAGGGGCGAGAGAACAGTGTGCCTGCGGGTCACAAAGTGCGATGGCCACACGCAGGCCATGGGGTGGGGGGGAGGAGGGCGCTGGCAATTGCTCCGTGGCCCTGGCCCCGCCTGAGAGGAGACATGCCCAACGGGGCAGGCGGCGGTGGCGGCTCAGCCACTGGCTGGTCCACAGCAGACATGGCAAGAAAGCTGCTGGGGTGTGGCCCTGCCTGGGCCTCCACCCCTCTCCCGTCCACACTAGAGTGTCTCTCAGTGGCCGCAGCACTGAGGCTTTGGCCTGAGTCGGCTCGATTGTGAGATTCGAGGGCCTGGCCGCACCCCAGACATGCTTGGGCCGGCCACTCTGCGATGCTCAGCAAAGCTACATCCACTCGGCCTCTCTGCCAGCGTAGAAGACGGCATGTGATGTCCTTGGTGGCCTTGGCTCTTCCTGTCCCCTTCGCCCACCCCTGTCTCCCGACACCAGGATCCCCGTGCTGGGTCCCTGCGGCCTCTCGTCCGCTCTGCGAAGCTCCGAGTTTCCTTCTGCGTGGAAGCAGCGCCTCGCTCAGCACGACTCTTAGAACTCACCTGGATTATGTAAAGATTACAGTTTTGCAAATTTAGTTATTTCAGTATTTCTTTTCATTAAAAGTCTGTCCTCCAGAGCTCAAGGATTTCTACCTGGTTCTAATAAATTAGCAAGCATAAAATTAAAACCCTACATATTTTGAAACGGATTAACCTCTACTGTTTCTCTTCCTTTTTTCATTTAAAAGAACATGTAGTAAAACAGTGTCTGTCGTGTGGACCCGTGTAAACGAGCAACTCTTAGCATGTTAGGAAAGTGGTTATTCACCAGCTATCTCGACAGCATGCAATTGAGAAAGGCAGCTCTATTAATAGCTGCATGTTTATTAAATCCAGAAGCTGTGGGTTTTGAATTTCACATCAGATTTTATTCTTGTTGCTGCGTGGCTGTGAAAATATCGGAATATCGTATTAGAAGATTTGTTATCTGCCTGAAGACAGTCTTCCAGCAAGTCAGAATTTAGAAATAAGGGCAGTAAACCACAGGAATCTGGAAATGAGTCGAGTCAAGTTTGCTCTTTTTCTCTGAGAAGAGCCCATGTCCCTTCTGGGTAAGACAAGCCAACGAGGACTGTGAATTTCATCATGTACTTCAGTTTTGTTTGTCTGGCTCAAGGGCTTCTCTTCTCTAGATTAAACACTGAGCTCAGATCCTCTTGTCTTTGTCTGAAGCACCTAGAGCACTTAAAGGACTCGTCTAGATCCGATCTGCCTCCACAGAGACTTCCGTCGCTCTTCTCAAGAGCTCAGGCCGACTCTGCTCAGGACAGGTGTGGCCTGCAGCTCATGGAACTTGTCTTGCCGTGTCTCACACCCTACCCAAGGCGTCTGAGCAGGTCTCTGACCTCCACGACAGCTCCGTGGGACTGAGCAGGTCTCTGACCTCCACGACAGCTCCGTGGGACTGAGCAGGTCTCTGACCTCCACGACAGCTCCGTGGGACTGAGCAGGTCTCTGACCTCCACGACAGCTCCGTGGGACTGAGCAGGTCTCTGACCTCCACGACAGCTCCGTGGGACTGAGCAGGTCTCTGACCTCCACGACAGCTCCGTGGGACTGAGCAGGTCTCTGACCTCCACGACAGCTCCGTGGGACTGAGCAGGTCTCTGACCTCCACGACAGCTCCGTGGGACTGAGCAGGTCTCTGACCTCCACGACAGCTCCGTGGGACTGAGCAGGTCTCTGACCTCCACGACAGCTCCGTGGGACTGAGCAGGTCTCTGACCACCACGACAGCTCCATGGGACTGACTCTGGGCAGTGCGCTTCTGTCTGCCGGAGGCGACGCAGCAGCCCAGAGGCAAACGCCAGGACCCGGAGCAGCGGGGCTCCAGCGAGGCGGCTGGCAGAGCCCTAAGAACCTGGATCGCCGGAGTGGTCAGTGGTGACAGATCAGAAAGGCAGTGATGTCCTGACAGCGAAGGAGAGAAAAACATCTATCGGGACACAAACAGAACAGCAGTCATGAGAGTACACGCACAGGTGTTCCCAGGAGGTCTTCCCTCCGGGAGCAGTCTGACCTGCGCTCAGTCCTCCCTCTCACTTGTGCTGTCCTTCCTCCCTCTCACCTGCACTCAGTCCTCTCACCTGCACTCAGTCTTCCCTCTCACCTGTGGTCAGTCCTCCCTCTCACCTATGCTGTCCTTCCTCCCTCTCACCTGCACTCAGTCCTCTCACCTTCATGCTCAGTCCTCCCTCTCACCTATGCTGTCCTTCCTCCCTCTCACCTGCACTCAGTCCTCCCTCTCACCTGTGGTCAGTCCTCCCTCTCACCTATGCTGTCCTTCCTCCCTCTCACCTGCACTCAGTCCTCCCTTTCACCTGTGCTCAGTCCTTCCTCTCACCTGCGCTCGGTCCTCTCACCTGTGCTCAGTCTTTCCTCTCACCTGTGCTCGGTCCTCTCACCTGCGCTCAGTCCTCCCTCTCACCTATGCTGTCCTTCCTCCCTCTCACCTGCACTCAGTCCTCTCACCTGCATGCTCAGTCCTCCCTCTCACCTGTGGTGTCCTTCCTCCCTCTCACCTGCACTCAGTCCTCTCACCTGTGCTCAGTCCTCCCTCTCCCCTGTGCTCAGTCCTTCCTCTCACTTGTGCTCAGTCCTCTCACCTGTGCTCAGTCTTTCCTCTCACCTGTACTCGGTCCTCTCCCCTGCATGCTCAGTCCTCCGTCTCACCTGTGCTCAGTCCTTCCTCTCACCTGCGCTCCTTCCTCCCTCTCACCTGTGTGCCCAGTTGACTCTTACCTATGTGTCCTCCCACGTTGCAGGTGGAGTCTGGCATGCTGGAGGTCCTCTCTTGCTGAAGGAAACCAGGCCCTGACATATTTTATGTATAGTTAAAACATCAGTGTACATGACGACGGTTTTATGTATCGCTTAATGACAGTGGTGTGTCCTGAGGAACTTGGTCAGGTGATGTCATCTCTGTGCAACATGCTGGAGTTACTCACACAGACCTGGGTGGTGCAGCCTGATGCACACCTGGGCTTTACACCTGCTGCACACCTGGGCTGCACACCTGGGCTGCATGGTCTACCTGTCACTCCCAGGTTACAAGCCTGGACAGGATGTGCTGGTGCTGGACGCTGGGACAGCTGTGACTTGGCGGTTGACGTTTGTGTGCAAATGTATCTGAATGTAGAAAAGGTGTAGCAAAGACATGCCGTGAAAGATTAGTGATGGTGCACCCGTGTGAGGGACTCACCTCGAATGGCACTTTCCACACTGAACGTTTCTCTGGGTGAGCTCAGCTCAGAGTGGAGATGCGGAAGTCTAGGATGTTACTTGCACTGCTGCAGAATCGATAAATGTTGTACACTTAGGCTGCTAAATTTATTTTTAAAATTTCTTTAATAATAAACTAACACTAACTTTACAAACTTTTAAAACTTTTTGTAATTTTTTGACTCTTTGTAATAGCACTTAAAATACAAAACATTGCACAGTTGTACAGAAATATTTTTTCTTTATATCCTTATTCCATAAGCACTTTTCTATTTTTAAATTTTTTATTTTTACTTTTTAAATTGTTTTTTGTAAAAAACGAAGAAACACATGCACTAGCCCAGGCCCGCACAGGGCCCGGGTCCCCAGGATCTGGTCACCTCCATGTCTGGTCCCACCGAAGGTCTTGGGAGCAGTGACTTGTGTGGAGCTTGTGTCACCTCCTGGGGCAACAGCGCCTTCTCCTGGACGCGTCCTGAGGAATCTGCGTTAGGTAGATTTTTTTTCCATGTAAGTAGGATGAGATACTCTAGAATAACGATGAAAGGCGTAGCTAGTGAATAACCAGTAACAGCCATTACTGTCGTAGTCAGAAATTATGTGCTGACATCGTCGTATGTGCTGGGCCTTGGCACGGCTGGCAGCGCGGGTGGTTTGCGTGCACAGCGTCACCACAAACGCTGGGTGAGGCCGAGTGCTCTGCCGTCGAGGTGGCTGCAGCGTCACCAGGTGACAGGAGTCTTCAGCTCCATTCTGACCTGGGGACCACTGTCGTATGTGCATGACTATGACAGCATTTGACCCATTCATTTGACCCATTTCTTCTTTCACGTACTCTCAGTAGAGCTCTTTTCTGCAAACATATGTATACAAATTTTTTTAGACAAGTGTCTTGCTCTGTCACCCAGGCTGGAGTGCAGCGGCCTGATCACAGCTCACTGCAGCCTCCAATTCCTGGGCTTAATCAATCCTCCAGCCTCAACCTCCAGAGTAGCTGGGACTACAGGCATATGCCACCATGCCCAGCTAATTTGTTAAAATTTTTTTGTAGAAGCAGAGTCTCACTGTGTTGCCCAGGCTGGTCTCAAACTCCTGGCCTCAAGCAACCCTCCTACTTCAGCATCCCAAAGTGCTGGGATTACAGGGGTGAGCCACCGTGCCTGGCCTGCAAACATATGTTATGGCTGAAACTTTATATTCAGAGGAAGGAATATCGTCCCAAGTGAAGTACCCTCAAACAATTAGGGCTGAGGCGAAGACAGCATTTGTAAAAATGACATGAAAATCAACTAAACAGCATTCATGTGCCGGAGGCCATAAGCCACTTGCTTGAACTCTTGGGACAGGGTGACAGTGGGTAGGCTGGGGGTCCCCACCCATGGGTGAGGAAGGGTCTGGACTGGACCTCAGGCCTCAGCGTGCCCTTCCCGTGACAGGCACGCGCTGGAATAGTGCACGGGGCTCATCCTGATGTGGTGGGGACAGTCACACCACTCCTCTGTGAAAACGAGGCTTCTCAGAGCAGTCATTGCCTGAGCTGCTTTGCATTTCCCGTGTTTGTGTTTGGCTCAGCTTCAGGATTTGATGCTGTGTTCACATCGCCATGCATGATGCACACGTCACCTGTGGCCCACACGTCATCCGTGGCCCAGAGCACTCGCGCTGGGGTGGGGCTGGATTTGGCTGGCAGCATAGTGAGGGCCTGTGTGTGCTGCTTAAATTCAGTGCTTTCTGTGTTGTCGTCTGAGTAACAGCGATATTTGAATGTGATTTACCGAAACATATAATAGTGTAGAAAATAGCAGGGGAAGCATCTGTGCTTCTTGGGTCTATTTCATTTAGATTCAAAGAATTCTGATTTTGTTGGAAGCTGTCTCTGCCATTTAATTAGGGGAGGAATGCAGGGGCGATATTAGCCTATTCCAGGCCAAAGCAGTTCAAGGAGCAATATTGATTCAAACTGAAGCCAAAGCCCCCTCCTTACCAGTTAGATCAGGGTTTGGCAAGCGGAAGCCCAAGGGAGAAATCTGTTCTGCTAACTTCTTTTTGTAAATAAAGTTTAACTGGAACACGCCATGCCCGTGTGCTCACATGTCGTCCGCAGCTGCGTCTGTGCCACGGTGCAGAGCCGTGTCCTCGAGACACAGGCCCTCAGCCCGCGGGGCTGGCACCGGAACCTGGCGCTCCGCAGAAGCAGCTCACTGACCTGCATCCGTGCTGCGCTCTCCCCATCATCGTAGTATGTAGTATGTTTTCATCGCATTGCGTGACTACGAGAACTTTTCCTTCTTTTGTGCAAATATTTTGGGTATTTTTTTTCTAATTCTCTATAAAATTTAGAACCAACTTGCCAGTTTCTACAGAAACATCCAAGATTTTGAGTTTGCATTGATTGCATAGATCAATTATGAGACTGTTGACATCTGAACAGTTTACTCAGTGTTCTTTAATTACTCTCAGAATTATTTTGTAGCTTTCAATCTATAGGTCATACACATATTTTATTAAGTTTATCCCTAAATATTTCATATTTTAAGGCTATTACAAATGGTATTATTCTGCACATTTCAATTTCCAACTGTTCGTTGCTAAGTATATGGAAATTCAGTTGAATTTTACATGTTGGTCTTAGATCCTGTGGCCGTACTAACTTTTGTTATCAGTGCAGGTAGCTGTGGGGATATTCCTGGGCTTGTTTATATACGTGATCCTATCATATATGAATAGACAGTTTCACTTCTTTCTTTCCAAATTGTATGCCTTTTATCTGGTACTCACACGTTTGTTTCAGTGGGTGGGAACTGCTGGTGTTACAGGTGGTGGGACCAGGCTTCCCGCTGAGCCTGAGCTAGGGACAGAGCTCGGCCCCCACAGGTGAGACGCTGGCCCTTTCAGGTGGAGTGAATTCCTTCCATTCCTCCTGCTCTGAGGGGTTGTGCCTTGACTGGGCATGGAACTCTGTCAAATGCCTTTTCTGTATCTTTTGAAAGGATCACACGGTTTTCTCCTTTATCGTGATAACATGGGGAATTGCAAGGACTGGTTTTCAGTTGTTAAACCAAACTTAATGCCTGGGACAAAGATCACTCAGTCGAGATGTTTTGTTTTTTTAAAATACTGCTAGATTCTGTTTGCTAATAGTGCATTAAAGATTTTTGCGCCTGTTTTCAAGAGGGACACTGTTGTGTGATTTGTGTGTCATATTTGTGTCTGGTTTGGGTATTTTATAGTGTCGACCTCACAAAATGAGTTGAGATATGTGCCCCCCCCCCCCCGCTTTTATTTTATGAAGGAGTTTCTGTGAAATTGGTCTTTCTTTAATGTTGGATAGAATACACCAATGACAGTTTTTATTTGTGAATTCACGTTTTTAACAGAAACAGGGATATTACGATTTGTTTCTTCTGAGTTTTGTAATTTGAGTCTTTCAAGGAATTTATCCATTTTACCTAAGTCATCGAATTTATCAGCATAAACTTGTTTAAAGTTCTCTTCCTCTCTATTAAAGTCTGTAGTTTCTACAGTCATTTACCTTCTTTTATTCCTCACATTGATAATTTATGTGTTTTTTGACAGTTTGATCACGGGAGCCAGAGATTTGGCAATATTGGTATTTCCAAGGGATTGGCTTTTGGTTTTATTGATTTTCTTGACGGTCCATTTCCCGTTCATGGATCCTGCTCTTCTCTGTCACGTCCCGTCTGCGTTGGGCCAGCCCTTCTTTCTCCTTCTCCAGGTGGAAGCTGAGATCGTTGATTTGAGACCTCCTCCATTATAAGCACTGCAAGCCTCAACATTTTCTCTAAATATTTTAGCTGCATCCCACAATTTTGATGTCTTTTTTTTCAAAGTTGTTATTCAGTTCAAAGTATTTTCTAATTTTATTGTGATTTTTTTCTTTTTGATCTATGGGAAATTTACAAGTATATTGATTTCTAAATTTTTGTGGATTTTTCAGATTTCTTTCTGTTACTGATTTCCAGCTAAATTCCATTGTCATCAGAAAACATACTCTGTATGCTCACAATCCTTTCCAAGTTATTGAGACTTGGTTTTTGACTCTTCAAATGGTTTGTTTGGTGAATTTACCAGGCACCCCTGGCAAGGATGTGCATTCTGCTGTTTTCGAGTGGAGTCTCCCATAGCCGGCGATTACGTCGACACGGATGATAGTGTATTTTAGAGCTTCGGTGTCTTTGTTTTCTACCTGTTCTGCCGCACACTGGCAACCACTGCTGGGATCCCAGCTGGGATCTGGATCTCCTTCTGGTCTCGGCACAGCTTCCTGTGCTCAGACTTCCTCCCGTGTGGCCCTGCGCAGGCGGGGCCTCTGCAGCACCTCAGAGGGAGTGAGATGTCCAGGAGCCACCTGTCCACACCGCACCACGCACAGGTCACCTCCTTCAGGGGTTGGGCTCCAGAAGCTCAGCCAGCCCCTTCCCGCCCCTCCCACAGGCCAGGCCAGGCCCTCCTGGCTCCTGCAGGTCTGGTCTGGGCACCCCGCCCTCATTCCCTGCCTCCTTCTCCGCCTTCGTCCTGCTGGTCCCTGCCGTGGCTCCCTGTGGAGGGACATGTGGGAGGAGGCCGTGGGCGTGGCTGGTCCTGGGCAGCCGCGGAGCCTGACCGCTCAGCACGTGGTCGATATAAAGAACATCAACGAGAAATTTTACATCCTTTTTTTCATACTGAGTCTTCCAGATCCCATGTGTGTCTTAAACTCACACACGTGTTGGGACCAGCCACATCTCACATGCCAGGGGCCACACGAGAGCCAGTGCCGTGGAGGGACTGGGGCTGCTTCCTCCGGTTTGTCTCGCGGCCTGGCAAATAGTGGAGACACCAGGTGTCCAGCTGCAGGGGGAACTCGCCAGAAAATGCCTCTGGATTTTTGGCAAGTAAAAACTGAAAACAGGAAGCTCAATTTTTGCTCTGTAACAGTTCCCAAACAACAGCGTGGAATCTGTGTTTCCTTGATGGTTGAGGGAAGGCTGCAGAGTGAATTTGTTGGGCTTATGTTTTACATCTGCTGGAAAATGCAGGTGCTCAGAGGGCCTCAGGGGCCTGACGAGGCATTTGCGAGACTAGCGAGCCCCTGCCCGGAGCTGTGGCTGTGCCTGGCCTGACTTCCGGACCCTCCTGGGGCCCTTCCCGTCCCATGTGGCCACCCACGTGGCGGCACCCACCCGTCACAGTGCAGAAGCCCGAAAACATCGATGTGCAAAGCGTAGAGTGCTTGGAGTCACTAGTCTCACAGAACTGCACTGTTCACTTCAAAATGTTCAAAGATTTAAAAGGGAAAAGATTTTTTTTCCAGGGATGAGGTCTCTCTGTGTGGCCCAGGCTGGAGAGCAGTCGCTGTTCACAGCCACGATCATAGCTCATTGCAGCCTCAAACTGCTGGGCTCACTCGATCCTCCTGCCTCAGCCTCCCCAGTAGCTGGGACCACAGGTGCGGGTTGCTGTGCTGGCTTTGTTTTGAGGCTGTGCCTTTGCAGTCAAGCCCCAGACACCCACAGACCTGACCTCTCCCGTTTGTGGACTCACACGGCATGGACTGCCATGATCGCTTGCTTTCCCTCAGCAGCGTGCTGTTGGCGTGTGTCCGTGTTGCTGCCTCCGTCGGTAGTTCATGTGTGGCTGGGGCTGTTCCATGTGTGGCCACCACAGCATTTATCCGTTTATTGATAGGTCTGTGGGTTGCTTCCAGTTTTAGGCTGTTGTGCATAAGGCTGCTGTGAACACTTGTAGACAGGGTTTGCATGGACGTATGTTCTTATTTTTCTTGGGAGAATACCTAGGAATGAAATGGCCAGATGCGTGGAAGGTCTGTGTCTAACCCTCTCAGAAACTGCTCGGCTGATTTGCAAAGTGGTTACACTGTTTTACCTTCCCTTCGGCACCTGTGTGAGACTTTTACTTGGGACTGTCGTTTTTAAAATGTTAACATTCTTAGAGGGTATAGAGGTGTTTCATTGCAGTTGGAATTTTATTTCCCTGTTCCTGGCATCTATAGCAAGATGCAAGTGGCATTGTTCCTACCCCAGCGTAACAGCCAGAGTGGTCTCCAGACGTCACCGGATGTCCCCTCCAGGGCAGATGGCCCCAGCCGAGAACCAGGGCATCGGGATCTCAGCCAGCCCCCCAGTGGTGAGACGGAGGTGGCAGGTTGGGATTCAGAGGATGAACAGCGAGACGGGCTACCACAGCGGTGGCTCTCAGACACGTTCTCCCGCCTGACGTTCACGTCAGACGCACGACACTTCTGCAGACACGGGAGATGCTGAAGCCTGACGGGTCCCTGAGGCACCTGGAGGTCAGGGGAGGCGACAGGTGCGGGATGGCAGGTGACAGGTGCAGGGCCACGGGCTGTGCACACACAGCAGTGTGAATCCCTGTGGTTTCCCACTCTGGGGGAAAGCCTTGAAGAGCACACCCCGGAATTTCAGTAACTGTTTTCTCTTTAGGAGATGGTCCGGGATGGTCTTAGGTTTTGCTCGTGATGTTTCCTGTGTTTTGTCCATGAGCATGTGTTATTCTAGTGACCAGGAAGTTCCTAAGGAAACAAAGTCAACAGACCCACTCATAGGACATTTTGGGTGTTTCTGTGTAGACCGACCTGTGCTGAGTGTGGAATTATAATTCTGTGGTTACGTATCTTCCTCCCGGATTTGTTCCTGCAGTAAAATGCTTCCTCAGGGTGGAACTCGCTTTTTCTCTGACTAGAAAAGTGATCTTGTTCGTTTGAGAAATTAAGAAAATACAAAGCACCACGTGCACTCACCAGCAAATTGGTATTAATGGATCAACACCTGAGTGGACATACAGGAAAAACATTTATCAGGTGGGAGGGGAGGAGGGGACGGGTATATACAACCACAATGAGTGAGATGTGCAACATTTGGGGGACGGTCACGCTTGAAGCTCTGACTCGAGGGGGGTGGGGGAGCGAGGGCAATATACGTAACCTTAACACTTGTACCCCATAATATGCTGAAATAAAATAAATAAATAAAAAGGGATCAAGAAAATGCAGAAAAGTATAAAGAAGGAAACTCGCACTTGATCCCGGCAGGCCCTGGCAGCCACTCTGGGTGTCCCCTCCAGCCGTCTCCGCGCTTCACAGACTCGGCGCAGATGCTGTGTGCGCCGCGACTGTGGTCTCCTCCTGCCATGTCTCCTTCACGTCGGATTCTGAGTGTGGTGTTGTTCCTGTACACAGTGTTTTTTAATAGCATTTTTATTGAGATACACACACGTGTGCCATGAAAATTCACCCTTTCACAGGGTGCAGGGCAATGTTTTCAGCTTGTTTACAAAGTTGCATAACTATTGCCACAATCTAATTACAGAAAATTTTTATCACCCCAAAAAGAAGCCCCATCCCCAGTAGCAGTCACTCCCATCCCTAGGCAGTCAGTAACCCACGTTCTATCTCTGTGCGTCGCCTATGCTGGACATTTCTCTGAGAGGAGTCACACTCCGTGGCCTTTGTGACGAGCGTTATGGATGTGCCGAGCTTCATTTCTCATTATGGCTCTGTTATTCCATTGCAGGAACACGCCACATTGTGCTTGTCTGCTGTGACAGGCATTGGGGCCACTTCCATGTTTTGGCTCTTACAAATAACACTGCTGTGGACATTCGTCTGCAAGTTTTTGTGTGGATGTGTGTTTCCAACTCTTCTGGGTATGTGCCTAGGAGGGTCACATGGTAGCTCTGTGTTTAACCTTTTTAGGAGTGCCTCAGCGTTTTCCAGAGCAGCTACACCATGTGACGTTCCCACCGCTGCCTTCTGAGGGTCCCAGTTTCTCCATGTCCTCAGCGACACTTGTCACTGTGTCTTTTTATTATAGTCACCCTAGTGGGTGTGGCATGTGAAGCTGTTCTTATGGATTTGGTTTGCATTTCCCTGATGACTAGTGATGCCAGGCATCTTTCTGTGTGCTCGTTGGCCATTTGAATGTTTCTTTGGAGAAATGTCTGTTCAAGTCTTCTTGCCCATTTTAAAAATTGGGGCTGTTTGTCATTTTATTGTTGAGTTGTAAGAGCTCTGTATGTATTCTGGATACTAGACCCTTACCAGATATGTGATTTGCAAATACTTTTTCCCTTTCTGTGGAGAACTTTAGTAGAGAACTTTGAAGCACAAGACTTTTAAAGTCCAGCTTATCTACTTTTTTCTTTGATTGTTCATGTTTTTGGTGTCATGTCTAAGAAACTCTTGCCTAAGCTGAGTCATGATGATTTGCACCTGTGTTTTTTTTCCTGAACGTCTTACAGTTGGGTCTCTTACATTTAGGTTTATGATCCGTTTTGAGTTGATTTTTGTACTCTGTGAGGTAGGTGTCCTGTTCATTCTTCTGTATGGCGTCCAGCACCACTTGTTGACCTGACTGTTCTTGACCCCCCTGAATTGTCTTGGCAATCTCATTGGAAATCAATTGGTTGTAAGTGTATGGGTTTATATTTGGACTCTCAGTTTTATTCTGTGCACATCTATGTCTATCCTTATGCCAGTACCACATCGTCTTGATTACTGTAGCGTTGTAGTCAGTTTCTAAATCAGGAAGTAGGAGTCTTCCAACTATGTTCTTTTTATGATTGTTTTGGCTATCCTGGGTCTTTTGTATTTGCTCATGAGTTTTAGTTTATCATTTTCGTCCCAAAAGGCAGCTGTAATTTTAATAGGATGGTTTGAATCTGTGGATCAATGGGGAGCATTGTCATCTTAACGATAGTAACTCTTTCGGTCCATGAAAATGGGACATTTATTTTCAGTCTTTCATTTCTTTCAATGATGTTTTATAATTTTCAGTGTATAAGTCTTGTAATTCTTTTGTTAAGTTTATTCCTAATTATTTTTCATGCTATTGTAAATGGAAGTGCTTCTTAGTTTCAGTTTTGGATTGTTTGTTGCTAGTGTATAGAAATACAGTTGAGTTTATGTATGGACCCTGTATCCTACAACTTTGCTGAACTCAGTAGCACAGAGTATGTGTGTGTATGTGTGTGTGTGTGTGTACATGCGAACGCATGTTTGTATCCCTTGGGGTTTTTTACTTATAGGATCACATCCTCTGCAAATGGAGATAGTTTTACTTCTTCCTTTCGAAGTTGTATACTGTTTATTTCTTTTTCTTGCTTAATTGCTCTGGCAAGGACGTCAAGCACAATGTTGAATAGCCGTAGTGAGGGCAGATGTCCCGTCTTGTCCCTGACCTTAGGGGACGCTTCCAGTCTTTCCCCGTCTTAGTATGTCAGTAGCTGTGGGGTTTTATAAATTCCCTTTATTGGCTAAAGGACATTCACTTCCATTCTTAGGTTGAATGGTTTTATCATGAAAGGATGTTGGCTTTTGCTAAGTGCTTTTTCTGCCATCTATTGAGATGATCATGACATTTTGTCCTCTGCTCTATCAATAAGGTATATTACGTTGATTGATTTTCGTATGTTGAACCATCCTCACAATCCTGAGGCAAATCCACTTGGTCATAGTCTGTGAAAGGCTCAGTTTACGAGTATTTTTGTTGAAGAATTTGCATCTGTGTTCTTAAGGGATGTGGGTGTGTAGTTTTCTTGTGATATTTTTATCCGGCTTAGGTATCAGGGAATGCTGGCCCCGTAGAATGAGTTAGGAAGTCTTCCCTCCTGTTCTGTTTTCGGAAGAGTTCGTGAAGGATTGGAGTTAGCTCTTTAATCATGGGTAGAGTTCACCGGAGAAGCTCAGTCTGCATAGGCGCTTCACTGGCGCCAGAAGCGGAGGGGACGCCCCCATGGGCCGCGAGGCCAGTGAGCGCGTCCCGGTGCGGGACACAGCCCGCGGGGCTGCATGTTCCTGCTCCCCGTCTCAGCCTTGGGCTGGGCAGCACTGGTCCAGCGGCAGAGCCCCCTGAACCCTGTCCCCCTGGGGAAGGGACACGCAGACTCGTGGTGTCTTTCCGAACGACGCTTGGTGGGAAGTAGGTGGCGGGTGGTTGGCCACAAGCTGCTCTTCCCTGTTGACTGTCAACGGTGATTGCTTCCAGGTCTTTACCTCGCACGGCCCGACGGTGATCATGCCCACCTGGTTCTGCTCCCGAGCGTGGTTTTCCCACGTGGGCCCCTTCGACGAGGGCGGTCAGGTAAGCGCCAGTGCGCGAGTCGGGGCTCCCTCCGGGGTGGGGGCGTCATTATTGTCTGTGGGTGGGTTCCCTGCACACCTGGATTCCCTGCACACCTGGCTGCCCCCAGCTCCGATGCACCTGCGGGCTCCGGGGTTTGGGAGTTGCCGTCTGTGAAGGTCTCCCCGGCCACCTCCTGCTGTGCCCATAGCCTCTCAGTTGTCTTGCTGGGAAAGGGGTTTCTGTGTGGAGGCTGCGGACGCCCAGGGCACCTGCACCTGATGTGCACCTGGCTGGAGACGTCTCCCTGGCTTTGGGCTCCAGGTCACGTCATCCTGGGTAAAAGCCGTGTGTGTGAAAGCACAGGATGTGAGAGGCGTCAGCACGGTTGACAGAGGGCTGGGCCCGGCCCTGTCCTCTGCATCATTGCCACCTGTGGGACCCGGGCCCAGGGCTGGGGCATCACCTGCAGGGAGCTGGCTCAGCCCACGCTGGTCTCTGGCAGGAGGCACCAGCACGTACGGAGGCCAGCAGTGGTCTGGGCATGGGCTCCTGGGGTCTGGAGACCCCGGCCAGAGGAGGAGGTGGCCAGTGACTCAGGCCCAGCCTCCACCGCCTGCCCTGTGATCTCAGCCACATCCGCCTTCCTGGCCTTAAGCCTCGGTTTCCTTATCCAGACAATGGGGTCAGCATTTCACCAGCAGACGGGGGCCACGTGGTCCCTGCTGCCTCGCTGGGAGGAGAGGCCAGCTTCCACACAGCCCCACCCATCAGACGGCTGGGATGGCCCCACAGTCACCTGGCCTTGGAGGGTGGCCCCACTGCACGGTCGTCCCGCTCTGCCTGTCCTGGGGCCTCGGCTGCTCCTGGGAACGTCCCCAGAGTGGGACAAGCCACACTCGCAACTTGCCGGGTCAGCTCCGTGTGTCCTGCCGGCCTCTGGCACTGGCAGCGTTGTTCTGTCTGCACACCTGGAGACTTGCCCTCCTGGGCACCAGGTCCCGAGCCACACGTCTACCCAAGACTCGTCCCCCGCCCTGCCTGGCTGCCACAGCAATGCGCCCCTGGGACTGAGGGTGTCACTTGGGGCCTCAGCCAGCCCCCCATGCTCCTCGGTCCCGAGCCAGGACGCGCCCACCACCGCCCTGTGGACGCGGAGCCGCTCTGCCTTGTGGAATGGACGACCGAGCTGGGAAAACGCGTCTGGTTTCATACGCACAGAGGCCGCGTGGGGGTCAGATGAGTGAGATTCGGGGGGGGGGGGGGCTCAGCTGAGGCGGCAGGTGTCCCCAGGGGCGGCCGGCCCTTAAATAAAGTAACAGAAATGGCGTTGTCTTGGTTCAGACAGGTTTATGAGGGCAGGTGTGGCCTGGAGAAGGCTTGTCATTGTCACGGGACGGACCTGCTACTCAGAAAAACTGCCGCCAGGCACAACAGACGCTTTTTAGATATGGGAGTGGGGCCACAGTGAGGGTCACAGAAGCCCCCTTTGTGCACGGGGACACCCTGGACACGGCCAGCACGTTCCCGTCACCCAAACTGCTGTGTTGTCGTCCTTTCGGCCTGGCCTTTCTGGCGGGAGCTGTGATTTCTCTCAGCACCTTGAATCTGCGTTTCCAGAATGACCCACGATGTGGGCAGCTTCTCACACGGTGTTTGGCTGCTGCACATGCTGTTTGGTGCGGCGCCACGTCTCTGGCCCGTTGCTAAGCGTGACCTCTCTGTGGCTGGACGCTGGCACTTTGTCAGGTGTCATTTTGTGCTGTTTCCTCCTCGTCTTGTCCTGGTGGTTCTCTCTGTACCGAGCCCTTCTCTGAATGCCTCACATCCCTGTTTCCTGATTAAGCCTTGGATGCGTGTTGGTTTTCTCGTTGTTGGAGGTGTTGGCATTTCGACTCTCACTTATTGCCGGCACCACACTCAGCAGGATGGTCCTGCCTTCCTCTCTCCCCTCCACTCCTCCCATTTTCATCGCCCTGTTTCTTGTATTTCCGAAGATAAACGTCCGTGCAGCAGTTTCCAGCCTCGCCTCTGTCTCCGCCGTCTTCCACCTGCGGTCGCGTCCGCTGTCTCGGCTGAGCAGAAGGTTGTCCGGTCAGCCCGTGGCCTGACGAAGCTGGCTGTCCCTTGGGGTCATGCGTGTCCGGAACCGGTGTCGCTCAGGCCTGGTACTGGAGGGAGAGTTTGGCCGTGCGGGAAATCCTGGGTTCACACTTTGTACCTTGAGCAACTTGAGAGTGTTAATACCTTGAGAGTATTAATATCTTGAGAGTATTAATACCTTGAGAGTATTAATACCTGAGAAATCTGACGTTCATCAAGTCTTGCCTTTGTCAGTTACGTGGCCTCTTTGCCTAGAGACTCTGAAAATTATTTTTTACTGTTATCTGATGGGGCTTTTCAGTGTGTAGAACTAGATCTGCTTTTATTTTTGAAAAGCTTTCTTGGCTTATAGTTTAAACATTAGCTACGTTACATTGCTTTGTTTCTGTTTCAGAGACTCCAGTTTTACCTTGGTTAGATTTTTCTCAGTCTTGCATTTCAACAACGTTCTCTCAAACCTTTTTCTTCTTTCTTTGTATAATTTTCATTTTCTTTGTTACTTTCTTTAGTGTCCCTTGCTCAGTTTTATTAAAATCTGTTTCCTCTTGAGGATCTTGTAATTTAGTCTTCATTTCTCACATAATTTTACCTTTTTTTAAATTTCCTTTTCTATTTTAATCAACCCAATTTTATTTAAGAGCTTTATTGAAGTATAACTCACATATCATAAATCACCTATTAAAATGTGCAATTCATTGTATTTCAGCAAATTCCCTGGGATATACAGTCATCACCACAATCTGATGTTGGAGTATTTTCATTCCCCAAAAAGAACCCTGTGCCCAGGATCAGTCTGTCCTCACCCCCCACCCACCCCTGCCCTCACCCGGCACCAACCTCCTGTCTTCAACCTTCTTTTTACGCCTCCCCTTTTGGGGTCCACTTTTGCATTTGGTCATAGAGCATCCGAGTCAGGATGGGTCCCCTCCCCCTCCCCATGTCCTCACGTGGTCACTGAGGGTGCGTCGTTGATCTTGGAGGATTACTCACAGGTTTTTTTTTCTGTTTCATGGTTTGCGGGGGGTTGTTATTGAGAGGGAAAGCGTTGAATTTTTATCCACGGAAGTGTTTGGTTCCTGTTTTCAGTTTTCTTCCCGTACAGTTTTGTGCTGATGAGGACTTTTCTCACCTGTGCATTTCTGCACAGACCTGGGCTACCTGATTCCTGACTCAAGGTCGCCCCCTTCTGTCACTGCACGGCGAGTGCGGCGTCGGGACTGGGGAAGGGGCTGCAGGCGGGTGGACTCTGCTCACTCCACCTCTGGACCTGGGCCTCAGTGTCTGCTGGGCGGGCCTCCCCTGGGCGGGCCTCCCCTGGGAGCGACTTTGGTTCAGGCTTCTCTTCCATGCGGTTCTTTGGACACTGCCAGCCCCAGAGGCCGCGGCAGCCGGCGAGGCTGCTCTGTGCTCGCTGATGGTTCTGGATCAGGTCTGTCCCTGTGAAGATGCAGACTTTGGAGGATGCGTGGAAAGATTTGGGCTTCTGGGGCCACATTTCCTTAGTTACCTGCAGTCTTCCTCGACTTTTTCTGAGCTGTGACTCCTCTTCCTCCTACCGCAGCCCAGCCACGGGGACGCCCACCGACCCGAGTCCCAGGCGCGTCACGTGCAGGTGTGTGTCCTGGAGGCTGCTGGGTAGATCTTGGGGAGACTCGAGGGCGACGGTCCAGGTCCCCAGATACCCGCTGGGCAGAGACTCGAGGACAGAACCTGCCGGCATCTCCTCCCCGTGGGGGCAGGGCCTCCTGCAGCTAAATCCTCAGTTTCTTTGTGGTTTTTTTTTTTTGCTAAAAACAAGGAAACCCCAAAGGTCAGGTTCTTCCTGATCACGGGAAGAGTGAACACCTGTTTTCTCTCTTCCTAACCCCGCAATGCATTCAGGGTTCCAACAACATGCTCTTTAAAGTTGCCTTTGAAAACACAGAAAATTAGGAAAAAGAAGAAATAACTACATCACCTGTTTAAAGTGATGTGCTAACCAGTGCTCCGGGAAACCTTGACCCTAAATTACCTGCAAACCTGCACACCTGCTCTGAGTTTCTGTGATTCCTTTGTCTTTGTTTCATTGTGGGTAAACTTGCAGTGGAACTGTAAACATAATTTCGACACCTGTTTCTTAACTTAGTATTTTATTATAAATCTTTCCATGTCATGTTCTTTGTACAAGCTACTCCGGTTGGGCGTGGTGCCCGGCAGTGCCGTGTCTGATCTGCTCAGCTGAGGCTGCTCACGCTGCTGACGAGGCTGCCGTGGGGCGTGTGGGTTTCTGTCTTTGCAGTGTTAAGGGGGTTTTCAGATCCCATGATCACACCAAGCTCTATATGGACTTCCCGGCTGGGGTCGAGTTAGGGAGGCCTGAAAGGGCTGCAGCGAGCAGTCTCGGACTTCAGGAAGATCAGCGCTGGGAAACAGGAGGAGTCCAGCTGTCCCCCAGCTTGGCCCTCTCCCCGTGGTGGGGAAGCTGGCTGCACTCGCTACTAAACTGTCTTGGAGTTCGAGAGCCGAGCTGGGCTGTCCAGGCTCCAGCAGACCCTCCGGACCCAGACAGGCCCAAGCCTGGCCACCGAGCTCCAGAGCAGGCGCCTTTGTGCCAGGGGGTCCCCCGAGGGCTCGGTCCGACCCCCTCAGGCCCGGGCCACAGAGAGGGGTGAGCGGAGGGCAGGGTCGCCCCCGCCCTGCCCAGCGTCTTCTCCAGGCTGGGGGAGGGGGCCGAGTTCTCACGAGACAGGACAATCCCGAGGGAGGAAAAGGCGCCTGACAGAGCCCCGTCCTGGGGAACGAGCCGCGCTTGCTGAGGTTCAAGTGCGGAGTCCGGACTTGGCACAAGTGACACCGGGTCCTGAGGCTGCTCCTGCCTCGCGCTGGGCTTCCCGTGAGCACCCCCACACCACCGTCCCGTGTTCACAGCGACAGTCCGAGTCCCCGACCTTTGGCCTCCAGAGCAGGGTGCCGGCGCCAGCAGGACACCCCCAGCCAGAAGCTGGGGGAAAGGGGAGCCGGCAAGATGGCTTCGCGGGGACCTCAGGCCTGGACCCCACCCCATTTCCTCACTCCCTGCTCCCAGCCCCCCACCTTCTCTGCCCAACAGAGCAAACTTCAGGCGGGACCAAGAATGCAGAGCATCTGGTTCCAGCCCACCCGGCCTGTTGTTTTAGGTCCATTTTTCCCACCTGTCGAGAACATTAGTTGCTCAGGTCTTGCCTTGTGGGCGTCACCCCACAATTCCTGTTGGTCTCTAGACTGGTTTCTTAGCAACAAAGGCCTTTCCACCCGATTCTGATGGCTGGGATCAAGGCACACTCGTGGCAGTTTGGGACGGCACGCTCTGGCGGGAGAGAAAGGCCAGCAGTGGCTCCGCTCTCGCCCTCCAGGGTGTGCCCGAGGACCTGCTCCTCTTCTACCACCACCTCCGGAAGGGCGGCGGGGTCGTCCGCGTGGACCAGACGCTGCTGCTCTACCGCTACCACCCGCAGGCGGCCACGCACTCCGTCCTCGAGTGAGTAGGCCCGCGAGGCCCAGGGCTGCCGGGCGGACACGCGTGGCTGTGGTTGGGGCTCCCCTTGCAGCCACCAGTCCCGCAGGGGAGACAGCAGGTGTGCGGCCGTCTCCGAGGGCGTTTCCCAGAGGGGCCGGGCAGCCGGGAGGAAGGCGAGTGTCTGTGCTCGGCGTCCTTCAGAAGTCCCGCTCTCACCTGATGTGACCTGACACGGCTGTCACGGTGAGAGGCAGACGCCCCCTGCGATGACAGGCCGGGCGGGGCAGCCGCAGGGCTCACGCCCCACATGGGGTGTCACGGTGACCGGGAAACTGAGCCCGACGAAGGCCACGGCCCCCTCTCCTCCCCAGGGCTCGGCCCCTGGGCTGGGCGTGGACTCGAGGCTGCTGTTCCGGAGCTGCTGGGGGGGGGGGGGTGGAGTTAGGGTGGAAAAAGGAGGGGGGGTGCGTTTGCCGTTCTTTACTCTAAACTGTGTGTGTGGAGCAGAAGCCTCGGCCCACCCCACACCCCGTCTCAGGTGCCCCCCGCCCCAGGGCTGCTGCACGCTTGGCCCCTGGGCCCAGGAGGAGCGGCCGGCCCGTGTCCCTGGCCGTGATGAGCTTGATGCAGGCTCTTGCCCTGGGCGGGGCTGAGACTCGTCGTGGGGCTGTGGATTCTCCGATGGGAATTGCGTCTCCCCGGAGGGCCGGGTCCACTGTCCTGGCGCGGGCGTGTGTGGGCTGGGGTCTCGACTCAGCACCCAGGCTGATTCGGGTGGTCCTTGAGTGTTTGCACGCGTGCTATTCAATATTTAAAAACTTTGCTTCTTTGTTTACAACTTTAAGCAAAAGAACTTGCGTTTGTGTTTTCTCTTGCCTTTTGTTAAATCTGAATTTTGATACAGTGGCTGTAGCAGAGCGTCATTGTTGGGGAGTTTGTTGTCCTGAACCTGACGCACTGGTGTGGTTTACACGCCCGGATAAAAGGTCGCTTAACAAGAAAATGTCACACTCCTGAGTGTGTACCCCTGGGCAGAGTCTCAGAACACATGGAGCAGAAACTGACAGGAACGAAGGAGCCATAGACGAATGCAGGACTGTTACAGCTGGGAAGTTTAGCACTACTCTCTCAGTAACCGACAGAAGCAGGGAAAAGGCCGGGCGCAGTGGCTCACACCTGTAATCCCAGCACTCTGGGAGGCTGAGGTGGGAGGATCACTTGAGCTCAGGAGTTCAAGACCAGCCTGAGCAGGAGTAAAAGCCTGTCCCTACTAAAAGTAGAAAAATTAGCCAAGCCTGGTAGCTTGCACCTGTGGTCCCAGCTACTCGGGAGGCTGAGGCAGGAGGATCGCTTGAGCGCAGGAGTCTGAGGCTGCAGTGAGCTATGATGATGCCACGGCACTCTAGCCTGGGCAACAGAGCAAGACCCTGTCTCCCTGCCCCTGCCCTCCCCCCAAAAAAGGGGGGAGGAATCTGAAATGACAAAGATTTGAATGACATTATTAACCAACTTGACCTAATTGGCATTTAGAGGAACTCTGCACTCAATTGCAGAATACGTTCTTTTCAAGTCTAAGATACATAGTTTGGACCATAAGACAAGTCCTGATAAAAGCAGCAAATGCTGCTCAGTGATAGAGAAAATAAACTGATACACGCGAGAACATGGAGTGATGTAAAAAAAATATGGTTAATGGGAGAAGCCAGACACGAAAGCATACGTGGTGTAGGAGTCTGCTTACATCAAGGTCTCCAAAAGGCAAACCCAGGCCGAGGTGTCAGACGTTAGAGCTGTGGTTTCACCAGGGCTGGGTATGGGGGCACGGGAACTTCCCAGGGTGTGGGTGACACGGGGGTCTGTGTTTGTCTCAACCCACTGAGCTACACACTGAAAATCCACGCACCTCACACTTTGTAAATCATACCTTAGTGTAAAACTTTTAAACATCTGACAAGCGTTTCTCCAAGGAAATAACCTGTCTCCCTCCATCCATGGTGGAGTTGGAAACCTGGGACGAGTGGGATGCCGAGGCGGTTGCCGGGCGAGGGGGTCACTGGGCGAGGGGGTTGCCGGGCAGGGTTCCACCAGGTACCATCAGTGCTGCAAGTTCTCTGGCAGACGATGAAACGCCGCAAGGCATCCGGAAGGGTCACCTGTAGGTGCCCCACTGTGACACTGTGTGAGGCGAGTTTACATAAGTGAAAGGTCTTTGTGTCCTGGATCTAAACCCACCAGTCACTCGGGGTGGTGGCCGGGCATTCCGGGCGCGCGCTGCGGCAGGAGCGCCCAGCTGGGGAGAAACCAGGCGGCGGGCCAGCGGCCAGGCCACACACACCTCGCCGCCTGCCTGCGATAAAGCCGCCTTTGTGTTCTGAGCTTTCTTTCCCAGCGAGAGGCTTTGCCACCCACAGCACGAGAGAGGTGAGCTCATGTGAGTTTCTGTATGGGATTAGACACCTCTCAGGTAATGAGCTTTAATTACAGTCCCGGGCTCGCTGGAGAGCTGCCTTCGTGCAGGTCTTCTCAGAAAGTCCTCCGCTGCACAGAGCTCCCGATTCTGTGCTTTTCCTTCAATTGAGAAGGGTCAGCATTTATACCACTTAGCACTTTTTTCTGTGAAATTCTTCAGAATTACCCAAAGACACAAAGGAATGTCTTTAAGAAATTCAACATTACCCATCCCTGCAAACCTCCCGAACCTGGCATTTGCCATTCCATCCATTTTGTTATGCTTGTACTCTGGGTCTCTCTGAACAATGTCTCACCTCTTTTAAAACAAGCAAGTTTAGCCTCCTGCCTGTCCTGTGAGTTGCTTTCTGCTCAGCACTGCGGTTGAGGTCCGCCTGTGTGGATGCGTGTCACACAGCTCCCGCGTGGCCTGGTCACGCCATGGCTGGTGTGCGTCCTGCCAGCGGTGACGGTCTGAACATCTCCCAGATGCACGGGTGGACACGTAACCCAATTTTGGCGGCATTAAGAGGCAGGGCCTTTGGTGTTAGTCACGAGGGTTAATGCCTTCATGTTAGCAAAAGGGCTGCAGGGCCGCATGCAGACTCAGCGTTTGTCCCCTCCAGGGGACGGAGCAATAAGGTGCCGTTTTGGAAGCAGAGGCCCCGCCCTCCCCAGACCCCAAACCTGCCGGCCCCTGACCCACTGCAGCCTAAGACTCCTGGGCTCAAGCGATCCTCCTGCCTCAGCCTCCCGAGTAGCTGGGACCACAGGTGCAAGCTACCAGGCCTGGCTAATTATTCTACTTTTAGTAGAGACAGGCTTTCACTCCTGCTCAAGCTGGTCTTGAACTCCTGAGCTCAAGTGATCCTCCCACCTCAGCCTCCCAGAGTGCTGGGATTACAGGTGTGAGCCACCGTGCCCGGCCTTTTCCCTGCTTCTGTCGGTTACTGAGAGAGTAGTGCTAAACTTCCCAGCTGTAACAGTCCTGCATTTGTCTATGGCTCCTTCGTTCCTGTCAGTTTCTGCTCCATGTGTTCTGAGACTGCCCAGGGGCACACACTCAGGAGTGTGACATTTTCTTGTTAAGCGACCTTTTATCCGGGCGTGTAAACCACACCATTTTCAAACTAGAGACCACCCAGGAAAACGCAGGTGGCAGGGCTGCCGCGGAGCAGGGCCCGGTCCCGTCCTGGGGGCGAGCAGCCCCTCCCGGCCCGCCTGGGGCTGGCAGAGTCTGTCGTCCTGCACGGTGTCGCTCTGTGCCACCCCAGGGCCACGGCGGCCGTCTGGTCTCCTCCGGGACTTTGGCCGTTCTCCTTTCCCTCCGAACAGATCGTGCGGGTGGAGGGAGGGAGGATCTGGGTTTGTCTCCCCTCAAGACGCCTGTTTGTGACAAGACCTCAGGACCCGTCTAAACCTGGGAGCGTGCCCCAGGAGTTCTCTGGGCGAGCTGTTCTTGCACACACATGCATGTACACGCAACTCGCTGCCGTGTGCAGACACACGCACTCGTGTGCACGCTTCAGGGGCTGCCCTGGGGCCGCTGACTGGGCGTGTCTCCCCGAGGCCGGGCGGGGGTGGGGCTGTGGGAGGAAGTGGCTCAAGGGGGCCACAGAAGGCCGGTGAGGACAAGTGGCCCCCAGGTGAGGCTCCCTGAGAGGGCCTGAGCCCAGCGCCCAGCGGACCGAGGGGCCAGACGCCCCTCCTTGCGAGGCTCTGATGCAGGCAGGGGCCCCAGGGGCCCTCTTCTGGCCTGCTCAGAACACCCCGGAACTCTGCTGACCCCCAGCTGGCCTTTGCCCCCTCACCCGGGCCATCTCTCGCTCTCCAGGGCTCAAAGGTCTCCGCTTTTCTGACGAGGCTGAGGGTTTGGTGGTTCATTGGAACTGAAGTGTGTGAAGGTCACCGTTTTGTTCTAGACACTTCCATTTACTTAGATGCTCCCAAAGCTGAGCACTGGGTGGAGAGGCGGGGAGGGGGAGGGGATGTCCCTGGGGACCGTCCTTGGGTTGAAGTCATCCTGACGCGTTTCTCCCGGAAAAGTGAGTGGCCACGCAGGGGGCCCGGCCACCATGTGAGCCCGCAGTCACGGGGGCCCCCAAGTCTCGCAGCTCCCACGGTGGCAGTGGCGGCGCCTGCGTTCGCGGGGGTCAGAACCCACCAGGTGTCCGCCTGGAAATGCCTGGGAGCCCCTGGCTGCTGGGGCGCTAGGGGGCACCCAGGAACTCAGCCGGGCGGGGTGGGAGCACGGCCTGTCTGTCCCTTCTCTGCCCGGGGCCACCGTCCCCTTCTCTGCCCGGGGCCACCTTCCCCTTCTCTGCCCGGGGCCACCGTCCCCTTCTCTGCCCCGGGCCACCGTCCCCTTCTCTGCCCCGGGCCACCGTCCCCTTCTCTGCCCAGGGCCACGATCTGGACCCACCGCGTCCGCTTCCTGGAAGAGCGCGCGCTGCCTCGCTGGGCCGCCTTCACCATCTGGAACGCGGGCAAGCAGGGCCGCCGGCTGTACCGCAGCCTGAGCGCCGCCTGCAGGCGTAAGGTGGGCTCACGCCCCGCCTCTCTGCTCACCTGCTCCGCCCCCTCCTGTCCCGCCCCGCCCCTCCCTGCTCCGCCCCCTCCTGTCCCGCCCCGCCCCTCCCCGCCCCTCCGCTCACCTGCTCCGCCCCCTCCTGTCCCGCCCCGCCCCTCCCCGCCCCGCCCCTCCGCTCACCTGCTCCGCCCCCTCCTGTCCCGCC
>VSMD01038462.1:0-23446 GCA_008750895.1 Mirza zaza | reverse complement strand
GGTGCTCAGTGAAAAGTGGGGTGTATCCTTGGGGAGGAAGGGTCTGGAAATTGCCTAGGTCTAATGTGGTGACACTGGTCATATCTTTATTGGTAAAAGCTGCCTGGCTCTGTGATGTACCACGTCCTGATAAAATGGAGACTTTCTATTGGTGTCTTTAATGACAATGTATTTGAAAAATAATATTGTTTCAGCAGTTAAGTTTTAAAATGTTTAACTTTTTTCTTAGCCTGAACTTCTTGCCCTCTTCCCGTCATGCCTTTTAAAACAAATTTCTTGTCAAGTTACAATTTACTTTATATTCACTTTTAACAAGTATATAGGCCTGTGACTAATCCAGAGATAATTATATTGCCAATCCTATTGACAAAATTGAAATACTGAAATAGAAAAAATGTACATTTCCAACTCCCTTTTCCCAATAATATTAACCTGTCACTTCAGTGCTATATCAAAGATTCCTTGGCTTTTTTTTCCCAAAATCAAATTTGCCCAAAGCCCTGAGAAATCACATTTTCATAAGCAACTTAGTCAGGCTACATCTACAAGCCCCAGGAGTGAGATTACCACCTTGCCTCCATCAAAAACTTCACATGTGATATTAAGAACTTTGAAAACTGACTTATGCTTCTCTACTAAAGTCATGCTCAGGATTTAGGGGGATTCCTAATTAGCTTCTTATGCTCTAGTTAAAGTGCTAACCAGTTGAGTTTCCATTTCAAAGGCAACATAATGGAAATGTGCATGTTTCTCATCTAAGAACTACCACACTCATATTTGCACAGCAATTCTGTATGAAAACTCAGCATCATGGAAAGTATAGCAACTGAGAGAGCTATAAACATGAAGAATTTGCAAAAGATGAAGCAAAACATTCATGAGGCAATTTACACCTTGTTACCTAATTTGAATTTTAATAGGCAGATTCCTACAATAGTTACACACTGGAAGGAAACATTGACTGAAAAGAGTCAAGGAAGATATTACCAGATAATTATCATGCAATTTAAAATGCATATTCTATTGTTCATATACAGTACTTTAAAAAGTCAGGGCATCATACAAAATTCAGAGGGTAGAGCAGAAATGCTATAATGTATTTTGAAATGTATTTTTCAAAATACATTTTGAAAAAATATTAAATGTTCTATAGTAGAGGATACTTGTTTTATATTTGTTTCAAATGCAAAACAAAATTATTAAGTCATTAAATATGAAATGTCTGAATTCTAATCGAAAGTGTGGTGCATTATATCTCAAACAAGAAGGGGTACAATTAATTAAAGTATGCACCTAAACAATCAACACAGTTTTGGCATCTTAACAGTAGCTTATTTATGCCAGCAGTAAAGAAACCTGTAGAACAGAACCAGTAGTGGTGAAATCACAAAAGGCATTTTCCACAGCTTGTTGAGAATCGAGTATTTTTCCTGTCAAGAAGTGATCCAAAGCCTGGAAGAAGTGGTAGTCAGTTGGTTCAGGACTGGTGGATACGGTGGATGACAGAGAGTTTTCAAGTTCAGCTTCTGTAGTTTGAGCAGTGTTGTTTGTGCAACATGTAGTCGAGTATTGTCTTACAAGAAGATTGGCCTATCTCTATTGACCAATTTTGGCTGCTTAATCACAAGCATTCTTATTATTTCATCCAATTGGTTGCTGTAGACATCTGCTGTAATTAATTGACTAGGTTTCATGATGCTTTGGACTGTGTTTCAGCACTTCATCTTTATCTAACCATTGTGTCGAATGCTTGTAATTGTCAAAAAGAATTCATTTTTTTCATCACACGTCACAATACGGTGTAGAAATGGTTCAGCTTTATGTTGTGACAGCAAGAAAAGGTAAGCTTCCAGGTGTTTTCTTTTCTGAAGTTCTTTTAATTCATGCAGAACCCATCTATCCAGTTTCTTTACCTTGTCAATTTGCTTCAAATGGTCCAATATTGTTGGAATGGTAACATCAAACCTTGCTGCTAATTCACCTATAGCTTGGGATGGATATGCTTCCACTACAGCTTTCAGCACATCATTATCCACCTTGGCCTCAGGTCACCTACATGGCTTATTTTCAAGATTAAAATCAGCAGAATGGAACTTCTCAAACCAGTGATGTACTGTGCATTCATTCCTTCTTAAACACTTTGTTGATATTTTGAGCTGTCTGCACTTCATTGGTTCCACAAGGAAATTTATCTTGTTAAAAAATAGCATGAATTTTTTGACTTATCTATGCTTTCACAAAAAATTACTCTAAAAACAACCTGAAAGATAATCACAAACCAAAATGTGCGTTTGAAAGACTGAGGATGTACAATATGTTCAGAATAAACATAAAACAAGAAGTGTCAAAGTGAAATGTCAGATATCAGCTGTCAAACTTAGTATTTAAGGAAATCAGACATTTCATTCTTAATAACCTGAAAATATATAAAAATATATAAATCTCTGAATATCAAATTTTTACATTGCCATTATATAGCAGTAAGGTTAGGGAAGAACCCTCATTAATCAAAGTGATGTTATATCACTAAATATTACATAAAAATAAAAAAAACTAATATTTTATATAATGTTGTACCTGCGGAGCTGTGTACCACACATGGAAAAAACACAGAAAAAGAAGGTCTGAGAAAGAAAAAGTAAGGACAGTGCAGAATAGAAAGAGCTCAGAAAGAGATAAACACATGTAAAATTGTTGTAGTGTTTGTTATTAAGAAGAACCTAAATAAATATTCTGAAATCAATGTAAGACCATTTAATAAATTTTTAAATGTTCCTGGCAATTGGTGGGCCTATTACTTGGCAGAAATCTTTGGAGCACACAGAATGAGTACTCTTGCTTAAATAAACCTGAAAGCAAACTAAAAATGAATTTCCCTGGTTTCCAGTGGTGAGTTCTGCCTAACGTCTCAACAGAAATATGCAGCACCTGGTATGTCACCATGTTACAATAGTGTACATGTATTCACACACCCTCCATATATCACTTTTAATCAGAATGTAATACACACTGCCTAAATCTTTATCTCCAAAGAAAAGAAGCAATTGATAAAAACCAATTTTACCTGAAAGTCTTCATTAAATAAATGTGAGAACTTTAATTAAAAATGACTGTGAAAGGCAGAATTGCTTTTTAATTCTGTGTTATTTTAGGAAGCTACCAGCAGGTAACACATAAAGAGAGGGTTTTTTGGCTTGAATATTTCTATCCTTTCTCATGGACACTTGGGTTGTTTTCACATTTTAGCTATTGTGGATAATGCTGATATGAACATAGGTGTACAAATGTCTCTTTGAGATTCTGCTCTCAATTTTTTTGAATATGTACTCAGAAGTGGAAATGATGGATCATATGATAATTCTGCTTTTAATTGTTTAAAAAATATCATACTGTTTTCCACAGTAGCTGTACTATTTGACATTTCCACCAACAGTGCACAAGGATTTCCATGTCTCTGCATCCTCATCAACACTAGTTATTTTCTGGCTTTTTGATAGTAGCCCTTTGAAAGCTGCCATCCTTGCCTTATTCCTAATCTTAGAGGAAAAGCTTTCAGTTTTTCAAATTAAGTGTAAAGTTAGCAGTGGATTTTTCATATATGACTGTTGTATGTTTTATATGTTGACATAGTTTCCTTACATTTCTAGTTTGTTGAAGATTTTTATTATATTATGAAATGGTGTTGCATTTTGTCAAATGCTTTTTCTGCATCAAATGAGATGACTATATGGTTGTATTCTTTTGGGTTTTTTCATGTGGTGTCTTATAGTGATTGATTTTCATTTGTTGAGCCATCCTCACATTGCAGGAATGAATCCCACAGGTTCACATTTATAACATGTATAATATGCTGATGAATTTGGTTTGCTCTTATTTTGTTGAAGATTTTTGCTTCTTTATTCATCAGGAATATTGGCTTGTAGGTTTTTGTGCCTTGTATTATTTTTGTCTGTCTATAGTATCAGAGTAATGTTGGCCTCATAAAATGAGTCAGATAGTGTTCCTTTGAATTCAAGTTTTTGAAGAGGTTTGAGAAGTATTGTTCGTATTAATATTTAAATGTGGTAGAATTCACCAATGAAGTTATCAAGCCCAAGATTTTTCTCTTTTGGAATATTTTTGTTGATGATTCAATCTTTTTTTCTAGTTATAGGTTATTCAAATTTACTATTTTTTTTGTTGTTGAGTCTTGGTAGGTTTGTGATTCTATAAATTTGTTCTTTTAATCTAAATTATTCAATTTATTGGTCTACCACTGCCCATAGAACTCTCTTATAATCCTTTTCATTGCTGTAAAATTGGTAGTAATATTCCCACTTTCCCCCTCTCTCATAAGCTCATAATACTCTCACACTGGTACATTTCTTAGGAATTGGTATTCCTCTGGAGTTAGTTCCACATAATGCAATAGTAACCCCTGAATGACCTGTATCTTTGAGTAACATGAACTTTACAATCCATTTGAGTCTTTGATTATTTTTGAAAGCTTCTGAAAGAAGATTTCTTAGAGTGAAAGCTGGATTGAAAGGATCATAACTCTTCCAGTTAGTTATTTTAGTATTAAATGCCAACTCATCTTTCCTGGTAGGAGTAGGTCACTCCTTTTGTAAGGCGTGGGGTAGGGCATTACTCTCTTCTGTGAGCCCTGTGGCCACCCCCAAAGCAAGAGAAAATTTCTCCTGCCTAATTGTCTTGTAAATTTCCTGACTTCAAAGTCAATCTGAAATACTGGCTCTTCCTAGGTCTGGAGGCTGAAGGCCTTTAGACTGGAAACACTCGATAGATTTTTCTGTATCTCAGTCCAAACTAGAACTAGAACATTGGCTCTCCTTGATCTCTAGCTTGCTGACTCACCTAGAAGACCTTTGAACTTGTCAATCTCCATAATCAAGGCAGTCAATTCTTTTTAGTAAAACTTTCTTTGTATTTCTATCTCCTATTGGTTCCGTTTCTTTGGAGAACTCTAATACAACAGCCAAGCAAGTCTGCTTCATCCTTTTCATTCACACATGAAAACATTACATAGCCTAATTTACCTCTGATGTGGAGTGAGGAAGATAGTCATATTTCTTTCCATCCAAAACCACCGACTTGTTCTTTTTTAGAGTAGCTAGGAAAAAAAGAACACCTAAGCCCAAAGTCAGCAGAAAGAAGAAAATAATAAAGACCAGAGCAAAATAAATAAATTCATAACTAGAAAGACAATAGAAAAGATCTACAAACTAAGAGTCATTTTTAAAAGATATACAAAATTGACAAACCTTTATCTAGATTAATCAAGAAAAAAAGAGAGGACTAAAATATATAAAATAATAAAAAGGGAACATTGCAACTGATACCACAAAAATACAACGAATAAGAAGAGACTACTATGAGTAATTATATGCTAATGAAGTGGCATATAACTAGATAAATTAGAAAAAGATGAATAAATTCCTTGAAATATACAATATACCAAACTGAATCATAAACAAATAGAAAATTTGGATAGATCAATAATAGGTACTAAGACTACATTAGTAATCAAAACAGTTCAAAAAAGGAAAGCTCAAAACCAGACAGCTTCCGAGGTGAATTCTACTAAACATTTATTCTTCTCAAACCCTTTGCAAAAAAATGGAGATGAGTGAACACTTCCAAACTCATTTTGGGAGGCCATCATTACCCTTTTAGCAAAGCCAGATAAGGATGCTACAAGAAAAGAAAATTATAGGCCAGTAACCCTGGCAAATACAGATGCAAAAATCCTTAACAAACTACTAAAACTTAAATTCAATATACAATGAAAGGAAACTACAACATGACCAAATGAGATTTACCCCTGAAATGTAAGAAGAATTCAACATATGCAAATCAATAAATGTGATACATCACATTGACAGAAGGAAGGATAAAAATATAGGATCATCCCAATAGAATCAGAATAAGCTTTTGAAAAATTCAACATAGTTTCATGATAGAAATGTTCAATAAATAAGATATGGAAGGAATATACCTTGACATAATAAATGCTATATATGAGAAACCCACATCTAATATCATACTCAACAGTTAATAGCTTTTCCTCTAAGACTAGGAGTAAGGCAAAGATGTTCTCTGTCACTTCCATTCAATATAGTACTAGAAGTAATAGCTGGATAATCAGAAAATTTAAAAAAAAATCATACAAATTAGAAAGGAAGAAGTTAAATTGTCTGTATTTGCAGCTGACATAATCTTGTCACGAAGTGAAACATTCTAGTGGTGGATATTCCAATTACTCTGATTTGATCATAATACATTGTATACAGGTAGCAAAATTTCTCATGTACTTCCAAAATATATACAACTAATATACATTAATAAAAAAGAAATGTCATTTGAAATTAAATATCATGACAATGTACTCATAGGGTAGATGTTGGTAACATAATAGTTATGTTTTTTATACCATTTTATGTGATTTATAGCCTGTATAAATAATTTTGTTAAAAATATTTTGGTAATCAGACCACAGATGAAAAGAAAAAGGAAAATGCATTGCTGGGCAACACGATGGCACACAATAAATATTAAACCTTTAAATGCTAAAAACAATTGTCTGTACTATTTTCAACACTAGAGTAAAAGAAAAAATCAGTAAACTTTTATTCAGCAATAATGTTGTTAAGCAAGTAAATATAAAATAAGAAAAGTTAATGAGTTTTTTTTTTTTTTTTCTTTAAGATACAGGGTCTTCCTCTGTCACCCAGGCTGGAACACAGTGGCATGGTCATAGCTCACTGTAACCTTGAACTCCTGGGTTCAAGTGATCCTCCCATCCTCCCACCTTGGTCTTCTGTGTAGCTGGGACTATAGGTGTGGACCGGAACACTTGGCTAAATTTTTGTAGACACCAGGTCTTGCTTGTTGCCAAGGCTGGTCTCAAACTCCTGGCCTCAAGTAATACTCCTGCCTTGGCCTCCCAAAGAGTTAGGATTGCAGACATGAGCCACTGTGCCTGGTCAGATATTTTAAAAATCTACTAAATGTTGGAATTCAGATAGATATATAGCCAAAGTCAATTTAAACTTGGCAAAGAAAATAAAGTCTAGTGAACAAAAAGATAAAACATAAATATGGAGTATCAGAAAACACCACAAAAATGGGAAATCTATAGAGTCAGAGTTACATGGTTTAATAATTTTTACTGTGTCAATGACACATATAACTGTAACCTCTCTACTAGGTGTCAGATTGACTCAGCCTGAGTACTGTTTGATAGAGTTGTTCCAGATTCTTTGCTCACTCTGTTTGGAAGATCAGTGGAATAACAGGGTACCATATCTGCTGCACATTAACTCCACAGTTACAAATTTTGATTTTATTTCCAGCTGTGTGATTCTGGATTGAACTGGAAAATAATAATAGAACTAGACACAATACAATCCAAATAGCTGAGTATTTAACTTCTTAGCAGTATCAAATTCAAACATGATCATGAATCTGTATTTCTGCCTTTATGAAACATTTATTTTCCCTTCTCCTAATAGAGATTCTGTGTTCACTGTCAGAATTGTAACGCTCCCTATTTACACTGTTTTTCCCTCTGTTGATCCTACGGACAAAGCTATGTTTTCTGTTGTGGTATGAAAGGAATGACTGTCCATCTGTTTGAAATAGAGTACTGCTTCAAAGTATAAAATGTTTATCTTATAGCAAGACAGGAGCTGCAGAACAAATACAACTGGTTAAAGTAGAAGCATTTGTTTTTACTTGAAAAATACAGCAGCTCTACTAGGAATTTGAAAATGTTAAAGGACTAAAGAAGGTTTCGTTTCTGTCAAATACTGTTACAGGCATTTGAAAATAAAATAGTATAAGGTAATTTCCAAAAGATCTCAAATTATAACAAATGGTTATTCCCCTGGTAACTCTTTTGTTCATATTGTTTTTTTCATTTTTCACAATGCAAAGTATGAACTAATTAGGGATGCACAAAGCCATAGCAAGTATACATGTAGTTGAAGTATTAAGAAATTAAGAAATAAATGAATATATTTTATAAAAGGACTCTAAATATTCTATCAATTCAATGGGTATTTGTATCAAGTGTCTATTTTCTAAGTCTCATCATCTGATAAGCAGGCCTCCTAAACTTCTCTATTCCCTCTAACATTTTGTATTGACTCTGGTCACTAATGCAGAAGTGCGGATACATCAGATAAATCCTTCCTTGGTGGCATTTCTAATATGCTATCAGGGACTCGAGAGACTCAGAGAAGTATAAGACAAGAATGTACAGTGTAAACTCTGAAAAACCTTGGAAAATCATCTTTTTAAAGGATATGCTGAAGGAATGGTTTGAAAACAAGAAAGATAAACATAGAGAACTTTACTAAACAGAATAGAGGAATGAATCACTGGATTCTTGCTATTTTTTCTTATTAATTGATTATTATTTCAATTTCATGGTTTTCCATGAGAGGCAATAAACACAGACATATCAGAATATAGAAACATAAATATTAAGATTCAGAAAGAAAATATTTTTGGGGATCTGTGAAATTTCACTAGCTTCATATTATTCTGAGGTTTTGTTTGTTTTTGTTTGCTTTTTGAAATAAGGTCTCTCTCGGTCGCCCAGGCAGAGGGTAATGGCATCAACACAGCTCATTGCAACTTCATACTCCTGGGCTCCAGCTGGGACTACAGGTGCACACCACCATGCCCAGTTTATAGATATATGTATATGTGTGTGTGTGTGTATATATATATATACACACACATATTAGTGGTGGGGTCTTGCTGTGTTGCTCAGGCTGGTCTCAAACTTCTGGCCTCAAGTAATCTGCTCACCTCAGTCGCTGAAAGTACTTGGATTACAGGGATTAGTCACTGTGCTGGGCCTCTGAGTTGTTTTGTTTGTTTCGAGAAAGGGTCTTGCTCTGTTGCCTGGGCTAGAGTGCAACTCTGAGTTGGGTTTTTTTCTTTTTTTTTTTTTTTGAAACAGAGTCTTTCTTTGTTGCCCAGGCTAGAGTGAGTGCCGTGGCATCAGCCTAGCTCACAGCAACCTCAAACTCCTGGGCTCAAGCAATCCTGCTGCCTCAGCCTCCTGAGTAGCTGGGACTACAGGAATGCGCCACGATGCTCGGCTAATTTTTTCTATATATATTAGTTGGCCAATTAATTTCTTTCTATTTATAGTAGAGACAGGGTCTCGCTCTTGCTCAGGCTGGTTTTGAACTCCTGACCTCGAGCAATCCACCCACCTCGGCCTCCCAGAGTGCTAGGATTACAGGCGTGAGCCACCACGCCCAGCCGAGTTGTTGTTGTTTTTAATATTTATACATTATGCTACTGTTGTAAGGAAGAGTGAGGTGAGAAGAAATAAACTTTATTTCTTTGGTGTGTAACTAAAGTGCAACAGTAAATTTTATTAATGTCATGCCTTATATAAAAGTGGTGAATCTCTTTTTATTTAAAAAATTATAATATTTTTACACACTATCATCATATATAAATTTGATAAAAAAATGTTTTAGGAATCTAGCCAGTATCATTCATGCAAGTTATAAACTTCTGAATGGTATGGTGAAGTAGGAGGAACTTGGTGGTATTACATAGAGACCAGCAGAATTTCTATTTCTTTTTTCAAGGCAAAATATGTTTCCAGCTACAATGTCAACAAAGAAAGATGTCTCCTCAATTCCAAAAGTCCACAAAGACAGAGAATAGACAGCACTCAATATTTTCCACAAAGACAGAGAATAGATGGCACTCAATATTTTAAGTAGTATTTCTTAAATTTGGGAGCATGTCCAACTGTAACAGAAGCATCTTAGGGTTCTACTATATCAGAATTTATGAGTGGACCTTGGGTTATGTATTTTGGTGACATCCAATTGAAACACTGAAATAGAGGAAGTCAGCGAAGCTGTCATTTCTAGGTTGAAATGTAAATTATACAACCATTATTTTGCAGACCTAATTGCATTTAGCCAACCTCAATAATTATTAATAGAGAAAATGTGAACATAAAACAAAATTTTAGCAATTATATGGAACTGGACACATTCTGTAACTAGTAATTAGATACCTAAACAAAAAGAGAATGATGTTCTTAGTATAGAGCATTTTCACATATTATAAAGAGTACATACAAATGAGTATTAGATCTTTGAAAACTAGAGTATAAACTAGACTAGAGCAAATACTCTCCCTTATATTTATTAAGAAGTGGCTAAAATCATAAACTTGTCTCCCCTTTTATTTTTCCTGTCATCACTGAAGCCCCCTTATATGCTCCAGATGTTTCTGGAGTCTGGAGAGGTGACAAAACCCATCACATATTTTAGATGCTGAATATACCAGATACTCTCTTGCAGCTAGGGTTCAGGAACGTAGACTTCCCCAAACAGACAGATCAACCACAGATACTGAATTTGTTTAACTAATGAAAATAGAAGTAGACACTTAGGAGAATCCTTTGTGATTTTGTAGTTATAGAAAAAGTAGGTTCCTAGGGTAGCAAAGGCACCTAAGATTGTGTTGATGGTAGCTTGCAAGTTGAAGCATTACTGTGCTGTGTAGTGGTATTCCTACCACACTGTTTCTACAGTCTGCGTTTGGGCTTAGCATCTGGTCCTACAGCCTCTGATCCTGGTTGGAAAATCTCTCAGTGGTAATGGGAATTAATCAATATTCATTTAATAAATTCATTCTCTACTTAAAGCAAACAGAAGCATCTCCTGTTGCTAATGATTAAGATCTCTGATAGATGGATTCAATACAAGAATTGTAATATATTGTTTTATTTATATAAAATGTTAAAATATAAATATTTTGTACACTATTAAGTTATTGCTTATACTAATGTTTGTTAAATGTATATTACTTGTAAATTGTTCTCATTTTGAAGTACAGTGTTAGATCAAATAATTTATATTGTAAAGAATGCTGTCTATATTGGCTATATTACTCATAATTACTTTCACATGATTTAAATTTCATAAGTATTTTGATGCTCAGTGTAGAGAAAAGAAAAAAAAAGAAAATATAAATGATTTATCTAAGGTCACAAAACCAGGAAATGGCAGTAAACTGTCTTAAGTCTATAACCCCCTGGTTTTCAACCTATACTATGTTGCCTTTAACATGAGTTACAAGGAAGAAGGAAACAAGTATCTATCCAAATGGAATTTGAAATTTGATCATAGAAAATAAGAATAGACAATTTAGAATTTAGATTTAAGATTATATATCTACATGTACATGAATATCTTCATTTATAGCTACATCTGTATCTATATTTATACATTTTCAAAAATTACAGACTCCCAACAGCCTATATATTCTTTTCATGTTGTCTTGAAATACCTGTGCCCAGAGAAAGCTCAAAGAAATTATATCCACCCACACTTAAAAAGAGAAAAACAATCCACATTACTGCCATAATCAAATTTTAATAAAATTCTGAGGAAGAGATAATGGGGGAAAAAGTTTATTCCATTTTTCTGAGGCATATTTATGATTTTGCTTCATTGTGACCTACTATGACTTTGGGGGCTGATATATAGGACATAATAAGCAAATGTAAATTGTCACAAAATATCAGAAGTTTCCTGCACCATGCTGCCTAAGACAGCAGTAGAGGTTGTGAGGCTATGAATGAGAGCTATTGTTTCTTACAAGCAAATGTCCACTGCTCTTTGCTGAATTTTCCCTTCGTCCCCTGAGTACATCTTCTTAGACACCCACTCTTGTATCCCTCCAAAGCAGCTCCTCAAAACTGACTATGGAGTCTGTATGCAAATTATACCAACAATAATTCACTTCATTTGATTTCTGAGTCTCAAATTAACAGAATTTACTGCTTGTAATGTTTTGCTAGACTTGCTACAACCCATGTCATGGGGTCTACCACAGTAGCATGCCTTAGAGCTTCTATTCTGTCACTTACTGAAAATTACTGTTTACACTGACTTGGCCTTCTGCAAGGGAGTGATTTCTGGTTTCTAACTCATAAATGTACCATAAAATCTGAGGCTGTTTCCACACTCATTCAAATCTTCCACGATACTGACTTACATTCTTCATGCTAGAGCTGTTGTCTGTCCCCACCTGACTTGAGCCAACACACATATATGCAAGCACACACACACACATGCACACACATGTATGTGCATTATCCCAGCTTCCAAATATCTTCCCATTTATATTAGTTATTTGAAAATATAAAAAAACATACTTGGCCATATTAATCATTTATAAGGGAATAAACTTGGGCTAGGATTAAACTTTTGAATTTCAAACTGTTTCCAGCCTGTAACATACTTTGTCTAGAACCCATAGCTTTTTAATATACTGTGGGCATAAAACCAAGAAGACCCTCTTGAGAGCCAACAGCTATAAACCATCTGTACCTGACATACTCTAGCTCTCAGAGGTTCTCCTGGCAGTTACTATTTTGGTACGCAATCCTACTTCTTCGAGAGTTTGTCAGAGGCACCGGAAGATCTTCACAGGCCCCTGTTAAAAAGGGAAAAAAAATTAACTGAGAGGGGTCATAATTCTACCTACTCCACTCCAGCCTAAAGGAGAAAAAAGGACAAAACCATCCTTAACCTTTATAATTCATTTAGAATATCTGGGTGCCTGACAAGCAGAGAAAAAGTGTTCTGAGAAGTGCAAATGTACCTAGAGTTGAAAGTTTTAGCAACCATGACATAACAGCATAGAGTATTTTTTAGGAGAGTAGGAGTGTTCAGAGAAATTGTCGATTATACAATTTATTACAGTGTCTGTCAGAAGGCAATATTCTCTTTAATTGCATACACTTTTGTTAAGAATCTAAAGTAGAAAACTATTTGCCCTCTTTTGGCCCTATCCCATCACTGTAGATTAGAAGCGCAAATCTATATTGGCCAAATGCCAGGATAATTTAAGGCACTATAATTATAGGGCTTTGAGCTTTCTGGGGAATTAATGATCATAGCTCAAGAGGATGAATCAAAGTTTAGAGAAGTATGGTATGAGTGTGTTCCTTTTCTTTGCAGGAATAATATTCTTTTTCCTTTTTTCACTCTTTTCTTTTTGGGCTCTTATAAATCCAAATTGCTGGCATTGAGACAAGCCTAAGAACTTCATTGGTTCCCTAGCCTGAGAACTTTGCAATCAGGAACTGCAGCTCTACAAGGAGTTAATGATAGAAAAGCATATGGGCATGGTCTCACTTCATAAACCTCCTTCTGTGTTTGTGATTCCCGTCAACGTGCCTAAGGAAGAAATCTGTGCCTAAGGAAGAAAGGTGAGCTTTGCACTAAGCACTGGGATTAGTTTTCCGTTTCTACTGAATCTTCTCATTCACAAATTTGCTAAGGATAGGTAATATAATAATAATTGGACTCAGGTTCAGTTATTTGTTGAGGACTAGGAAAAAAAAATTTAAAAATGCCTGCTTTGTATACAATCCCTCGGGCCTACATTGTTTGGGGAGAAAGGAGCTCTCAATTTGTTCTGCTTAGTTTACTAGGATTTTATATTACAGAACAGAGTTTCACCCAGTAATAAAGTGCTAATTTGCCCTGAGTTGTTTGTCCGGGATTTGAAGAGAGAAGTCATTAATCAAGGGAAGGATTTGGAAATTCCTATATGTCATCATATCCTTGAGTACATGATTTCCATCCCTTTTAATGACTACTGACTCTATACATGGTATTTTACAGAGATATAAATGGTAGAAAGCAATTTATTCATTCTAGCTCTTCAGCAAAAGGCTCTGTCAGCTCCTTCGAAATCTGTTCCAGCTGAAGAGAGCCTCTTTGTTCCAGACTATGCCTTTCCTTAGGCAGCCTAAGCAAGTTGGGGGTAGAAAGGTGTGGACATTTCCACCCTGACATGGGGGACTCTGCCTGGAATAATCTCTCTAGAGCTCCCTTCCAGTTGGCTAAGGCTTTGTTAATATTGCATCATCATTTGGCTTTTTACTCCAATCCTGCTTCCCCTCTTTTTCCATTAAAGGTATTTATTGCTAATAAACACCTTGAACCCCAAACACTGTGTCAGCTTCCACTCTAGAGAATCCAACCTGTCATATATATGTTATTTGTATGTTATATATACATATTTTATGTGTATTTATAAACAAAAATATGTGTGTGTGTGTGAGATTTTTACTTGAAGACATAAGAAACTGACCTCTTGCCTTGGATCTTTGTGCAGTCCTATTTAAGGAACTTTGGAATATAATTGATAAATCAAATTAAGCAGCATTTCTGTTTCCTCAAGGTTTTGAATTATTTTCTCTGCATTATTCCAGAATAATTATAGCCACTTAAAATATTTCATCATGTGCTGGTGTTGGATCTGTGTTTGTATCAACCACCCCAGCTAGTAGTCAAAGAAACAAAATGTTCAGGACTACCATATTCAATACAGATTTGGCCTTTTTTCTTTGGGGCTACTTATGTTGTATGAAAGCTTAATATCCTGAAACCACTTGGAGGAAGGAAGGGTAGTTAAAAGGAATGATCTAAATAATAAGAACTAGGGGAGGAAAATTAGTCTGATCAGTGCTGTCTGCTTTTGGAATTATCTATTCTGTCAGATCTGGTATAAGAGTTGGTAAATTAAAAAATAAAAAAAAGTGCTGATGACAATAGCTGTTTATAGGTATGCCTGAATGTAAGTCAGCAAGAAGGAGAAAGAAGGGGACTGGGGAAAGAGAAAAGAGAGAGAGAAAAGAGAAAGAGAGGAGAAAGGAGAGAAGTGAAAGAGGAGAGGAGAGAAAGGAGAAGGGAGATGGATGTTGAAGCTTTGAGAGTTGATTATATTTCTGTGGGTCTGTAGGACCCTTAGTGATAGATTAGTATTGTCCTGGAAACTCCTATAATAGCCACATCAGTGTTCATTTTTGAATATTTATTAATAGAAACAGCTGTAAAGTATGTTGTTATATCTCACCTACATCAAACATATAATTACCATAAAATACTAGCTAAATCTTAAAATTTCATCTAGTTGTTATTTTTGATATCTTACTGTTTCCCTCATTGGCACATATAGTCTGCTGTATGTTTCCTGAGACATCTCAACAAACCCATGGAGCTTGATTTGTAATACATGGCCCTGCTGTTCTAGCCACACTGAGTAAATCAGTACCAACCCAGTGATCCCTGGATAAATGACCTTAGAGGTTCTTATATGATTAGTTAAAGATATTAAATAGGTACACGAAGCAGTGCTGCCCTTATTAGATCCTCAATATTTGGTAGCTATTGATGTAATATTATATTAATATTATGTGATTGGTACAATTGTCCCCTCTGTATTCTCATCTTCACTTTCTGATTGCTTTTTATTTTCTGCTACCTTCTTAAATTCTTCTACCATCTAAAACCACATAATTACATGGGATCTCCAAGACTATTCTTGCCCTGATGTTTGCCTCTGCTTTGCTTTCATCACTTCTGTTCTTTCCTTTCTCTTCCTTCATCTTTCTCTTCTCTCTCAACCTTCTCTGTTTCGCAGTTCCCACCACTTTCTCTAAGTAATTATTGCCTAGATTTGGCTTCTAACTTGCTCTCCAATTCTGCAGTCCCATTCCTATAACATATCTTTAAAGGTTAAAAACTTTGAAACTGTTTTCTGCTGCTTAATGAAATAGAATACGGAAATGGCAAAGGCTGAGGTACTGAAGTCATCATTTCTGTTCTCTACCTCTTTTTAAATTTAAAAATAAGAATTTTTGCTCGGGGGAAATAACAGAGGAACTAGGTCGCCACTTGAAGAAAGATTAAGAGATAAATAGAAAACAATGTCTTCTAAAATTACAATAACTAATGTTAGTGTGGTGGTTTGCCTTTTGCAGTAGATGGTGGCTTGAGCCTTGTGGCTTCTGCTCCAAAGGGAATGATGAGGAAACAGGTATTCAGAGAGACTGAGCACCTTCTGTATGAGATTACCTACATGTAGTGAATAAGGAAGGGACCCAGGTTTCCACATGGAACATGATCCGATGTTCATCACAATGCTGACAGAGTGTCCTGTTTCATTAGCATTCTATAGATTTGTATGAAGAAATAAAACATGACATTCCTTAATTAGAGCTGCCACTGTTTTCTGCCACCTGTAAATGAGGGTCTGGTGGTAGGACTTGAGGAAAAGGACTGTCAGAGAAAAGTTAAATGGCTTTGTGTGAAGTACTCTTCTTTACACACTTTATAGTGCATGTCTATGCACAGGGGGCCTTGACCGTGGCATCTATGGTGGAATAAAGTGAGCAGCAGTTTTCTTTCATTTCATCAAGGAGTCTGGAAAAAGGGCCTCTCCTAGATACTGTGCTAGGTGGGGAAGATAAATTAAACCTGACTTTGTCCCACCTAAAAGCACATTCTACTTTAGTAGAATCAGTAGAATAGCTATTGTCACAAGACTCTCTCAGTCAAAGTGGGCTCTACATGTGGTTCTGGGCACACTAGTATTGACACACTGGGTACTTTATTGTATCTCTCTAAATCACAAATTCCTCTTGTGTAAAATGAGGGAATAAAACTAAGAGAGATTTTAAAGAATTAATAGAGATCTAATGCTTATACACTTCATTTGGTGCCAAAATATAGTAAACACTATTGTCATTATCATTATTATTACTAAGCTGTGGTGAAAATGATACACATTTTTGGGGTTTAAACAGATGTAAGTTCAAGTTTCTATCTTACCAATTATCCACAGTGTGAAAATGGGCAGATGATTTATCTTTTTCTGAGCCACATACTTCCTGTATATTGGGCATATTACTATCCTATGGATGCAGAGTGAAGATTAAACATATATATCAAGCTTATAGAACACACAATGCCTGACAGATGGCCAGATATCAACAAAAGCTCTCTTCTTGCCCTTTGCCTGAACATGAATAATCTGAGGTTCTTAGCAAAATGTATTTTTGTTCAAGCTGTCCATCAGCCATATTAGGGAGAAAAATAGTGCTTTCAATCTTTCACTGTTGCTACTTACCTGGCTGACCATGTTCTTAAGCATTTTGCTGTCATAAACCTACATATTTCTAGTCACACTTTGTTCATCTATTTGTTTCTATATTTAAACATTCATCTTTTAAATAAAAATTTTAAGCATATAAAGTACAGAAAAATATGTATACTCATGTACCCAACAAAAATATTAAAGAAATATTAACATTTACTTATTTTTTTATTTCAGCATTTACTTATTTTTAGATGTCTATTTTTCTCTTTTTATAAAATAAAACATTTAACAATGTATTTAAAGCTTTATCCTTCATCTCTTTGAGTTCTCTTTCCTTCTGAGAAATAATGACAGTTTAGTGTACTATTTATTTTTATATTTTAGAACATAAACCTGTATTCATAAAATACACTGATTTTTGATGTATTTCTTGAAGATTTGATAGAACTCATCTGAAAAACAACTATATCTTTGTTAGGTTTTTAATTTCCAGTTTGATTTCTCTCATATATAAAAGTCTCTTACAATTTTAAGTATATACATTTTAAGATGCACTTTCTAATAAATGTTTGTCTAACTTTTTATTACCAGGGGCATAAAGTTGTTTATATAATTTTCTTTTTTCCCACTCTATCTGTAGTTATACTTTCCTTTTGATCTCATTATTGCTTAGCTCTACTTTCAATTCTTAGAAAAAACTATAGCCTATCTTATTATTCTTCCTAAATTAATAAGTTATGGTCTGAACCATTCTCTGTAGTTTTTCTGGGTTTTTTGGTTTGTTTGTTTTCTATTTTACTAGTTCTAATTTTTATTTTCTTAGATCCATCATTCTATGTTTTTTTAATTACTTATTTTATTACAATTATGATTTCAATTGCCAATTAGTTCCTTAGAAACATGTTTTGATATTTCCATATGAAAAAAGTTTTGATGTTTTGATGTATTCAGTATGAAATGTCTGATTTCCTTAAGTACTAAGTTTGACAGTTGATATAGCTGACATTTCACTTTGAAACTTCTTGCTTTATTTTTATTGTGAAGGTACATCCTTAGTTTATCAAACACATGTTTTGGCTTGTGAGTATCTGTCAAGGTTGTTTTTAGAGCAAATTTTGTGAAACCATGTATAAGTCAAAAATTTATGTTATATTTTCAAATATGAATTCCCTTGTAGAACCAATGCAGCATAGCTTGAAATATCAACAAAGTGTTTGGAAATGATGTGGCATAGTACATCCATGGTTTGAGTAGTTCTGTTCTAGTGATTTTAATCTTGAAAATGAGCCATGTGGGTGACCTGAGACCAAGGTGGATTATGATGAGCTGAAAGCTGTAGTGGAAGCAAATCCATCGCAACCTAAGAGTGAATTAGCAGCAAGATTTAACATTACTATTCCCACAATATTGAAAGATTTGAAGCAAATTTGCAAGGTAAAGAAGCTGGATAGATGGACATGAATTAAACAAGAGTCAGAAGAGAAATCTTGAAGTTTGCCTTTCTTTGCTGTCACGACATAAAGGTGAACCAGTTTTACACCCTATTGTTATGCGATGATAAATGGATTCTTTTTACAACTCCAAGCATTCAGCACAATGGTTGGATAAAGATGAAGTGCTGAAACACAGTCCAAAATCGAATATTCATCAAAAGAACCTAATGGTGTCTGTTTGATGGTCCAGCTGGTATTATCTACTATAGCTTCATGAAACCTGGTCAGTTGAATGCAGCGGATGTCTACTGAAATGAACTGGACAAAATGATGAGGATGCTTGTGATTAAGCACCTGAGGTTGGTCAATAGAGAAAATAATCCTCTTGCAAGATAACACTCACCTACATGTCACACAAACAACAGTGCTAAAACTACAGAGGTTGGACATTTCATATTTAATGGCCTAATAATTTTTTTTTGCTTTTGCATTGGGATCAGAAAATGTCATCTCTATGATAATGATTCATTGTCATTTTTGAGCCTCCTATTGTGGTTTAATACATTGGCAAATTTTGTAAATGTTCTATGTATGCTTGAAAAGAATACAAATTCTTTAAGTATTGCATGCAGTGCTCTATTGTGTCTTTAGTGGAAAATTAATGCTCATATTTCTATACTTTGATGATTTTTTGACTCTGCTTGAACTATTACTGGGAGATGTATAAAAGCAACTTTTAGCAATGGTGGATTTGCCTATTTCTCATTGTAATGCTTAGTTTTTACTTTATGTATTTCAAAGGCATACAATTTATGGCATACCATGTAATAAGGGATAAGACTCTGATGCTTTCTTTCTTTTATTGTCTAACTATATTTTTATCCTAAAAAATTCGTTTTGCTTTAAAATTGGTTTCAGGTAATGTAGCTAACTGCATTCTTTTTCTTGATTTTTAACATCATGGTTCTCTTTCCATCTCTTTACATTTTAAATTTCTGTTTTATTTTGCTTTAGGAATAATTCTTTTAAACAGAATATAGCTGTTTTATTTTTCTTAAGATCTTCAAGTGGTGAATTAAATTTAGTTTATTTGTGTGTGTGCGTGCGTGTGTGTATGTTTGTGTGATTGCTGACGTATTTGGATTCACTTATATAATCTTATTTGGTGTTTATTTTGTTTATTACACATTTTCTGAGTGTACTTTTCTTTTTCTCTGTTCTATAGTTTATTGACTAATTTTTCTACTTATATTGTTTATGTCAACTGAGTTAAAAATATAATCTGCATTTATTCTTTTAGGGGTGACTTTGAAATATTAAATATTCTTAAAATAAAAAATAAAAGATAATCCCAATGCAGTTTATATCTCTATCTGTTTTCTTAACAGCAACAAATCTTAAAAATGTTTAAGTCTGAATGAATATTTTACATTTTACATTGTAATATCTTTCTTGCCTTTTAATTATATATTGTGTTCCACCTCCAAATTTATTATTCTTATTGTTTTATACAGATAATACTTATTTATGCTTTGCTCTATTTTTATAAATTCCATTATGTTCTCTGGATTTGTTTCCCAATTTTTCACTTGTTTATTCTGGAAGATTTCTTTTCTTTTTTTCTGTTAAATTGTGGAGGACATTATTTTGTAGTTTTTTCAGTTAAGGTTTGAGTTGAAAATTTCAGTGTTTACCTGGAAATATTTTTATTTACCACTTGAGTAATAATTTAACTGTTTATATGATTCTATGTTAATAATTATCTGACCTGTGAATTTAGTTATACTATTATCTAACCTCTAGCCTTTATTTTTTTTAATTTCAAAACATCAGAGGGTACATTGGTTTTTTGTTACGTAGATAAATTGCATCATGCTGAAATCAAAACCTTCAGTGTACCCATCACCAGAATAGTGTATGTTGTACTGGATGGGTAGATCATTATCCCTAACCCCCTCAAACTTTTCCGTTCTTAGTTTCCAACATCCATTACACCACTTTATGACTACATGGACCCATTGTTTAGCTCCCACTTTTTAGTGAGAATGTGGGGTATCTGTTTTTCTATTTCCTGAAATACTTCACTTAGAATAATGGTCTCCAGTTCTATCCCAAGTTGCTGTAAAAAATAAGGGCATACCTCTAACTCTTCCTAGGGAAAGACAAAGATATAAAATGTAGCCCAAATGTAAAAAAAATCCAAAAAAACATTTATGGGGTGTTGGGCAGGTGGGAGAGGCGAGGAGGGGATGGGTGTATACTTACATTATAAGTGCAATGCCCACCACCTGGGGGATGGACACGATTGATGCTCTGATTTGAGGGGGGAGGGGAGGCAAGGGCAGTATATGTAAACATAATAACATTTGTAGCCCCATAATATGATGAAATAAAAAAAGTAAAAATATATTATTTTTTATATTAAAAATTTACCTTTCTTTATACATGGTGCTCTTTTGTATATAATCTTCAGATTATACTTGATTTTAAGATTGTCTTTTTTATATTGATTTTTATATTTTTGCTTTAACATATTTAAAATTTTACTCTGCTAGAAGCTTTTAATATTTTTGACTCTCAAGATTTCTATCTTTCATCAATTCTAAAAAATTTTCAGACATTTTTACTATTACTTCTCCAAAATTTTTACAATGTTTTTCTTCCAGAATTTGATTTGGACTGTTCATTCTATTCTCCATGAATCTTAGTCAATATTTGATGTTTAAAATTTTTTTCTCTGTGGCAATTTGTCCATTATTTCATCAAATTTTATTTCAATTCACAAACTTTTTCAGTTCTGTGTTCTTCAACACATTCATTAAGATTATATTGTAATTCTACTTATTTCATTTCTACTAGTTTTCCTGGATTATTTTATTATTTTTCTGTTTTTCCAAAAAATTTCTTGTTTCATTTGTTTTTTTATTTCAGCATATTATGGGGGTACAGATTTTAAGGTTTCAATAAATGCCCTTTCCCCCCTCCCCCCACAAGTCTGAGTTTCCAGCATGACCATCCCCCAGATGGTGCACATCTCACTCATTATGTATGTATATACCCGCCCCCCTCCCCCCTCGCCCCTGCCCAATACCCTATTACTGTAGTGCCTATGTGTCCACGTAGGTGCTGCTCAGTTAATACCAGTTTGCTGGTGAGTATATGTGGTGCTTGTTTTTCCATTCTTGGGATACTTCACTTAGTAGTATGGGTTCCAGCTATAACAAGGAAAATATAAGATGGGCTATATCACCGTTGTTTCTTAGAGCTGAATAGTACTCCATGGTATACATATACCACATTTTATTAATCCATTCTTGGATTGATGGGCACTTGGGCTGTTTCCACAGCCTTGCGATTATGAATTGTGCTGTTATAAACATTTGAGTGCAGGTGTCTTTTTTATAGAGTGTCATTGGATCTTTTGGGTAGATGCCCAGTAATGGGATTGCTGAGTCAAATGGTAGATTCACTTGTATCACTTTAAGGTATCTCCATATTGCTTTCCACAGAGGTTGAACTAGTTTGCAGTCCCACCAGCAGTGTAGGAGTGTTCCTATCTCTCTGCATCCACGCCAGCATTTATTTGGAGACTTTTTGATAAAGGCCATTCTCACTGGAGTTAAGAGATATCTCATTGTAGTTTTGATTTGCATTTCCCTGATGATTAGAGATGGTGAGCATATTTTCATATGTTTGTTGGCCATTCTTCTGTCTTCTTTAGAAAAGTTTCTGTTCAAGTCCTTTGCCCACTTTTTAATAGGGTTATTTGATTTTTTCTTGCTGATTTTCGTGAGCTCTAAGTATATTCTAGTTATCAGCCCTTTATCGGATGAGTAGGATACAAAAATTTTCCTCCATTCTGTAGGTTGTCTGTTTGCTTTCATGACTATTTCTTTGGCTGTGCAGAAGATTTTTAGTTTCATCATGTCCCATTTATTTATTTTTGTTGCTGCTGTGATTGCCTTTGGGGACTTCTTCATAAACTCTTTGCCTAGGCCGATGTCTAGGAGAGTGTTTCCAACATTTTCCTCTAGAATTCTAATAGTTTCATACCTTAGGTTTCAGTCTGTTATCCAGCGTGAGTTGATTTGTGTGAGAGGTGAAAGGTGTGGGTCCTGCTTTAGCTTTCTACAAGTGGCTATCCAGTTTTCCCAGCACCATTTATTGAAAAGGGATTCTTTTCCCCAGCATATGTTTTTGTCTGCTTTGTCAAAGATTAGATGGCTATATGAGGATGGTTTTATATCAGGATTCTCAGATCTATTCCACTGGTCAATATTTCTATTTTTGTGTCAATACCAGATTGTTTTAATTACTATAGCTTTGTAGTATAGTTTGATATCTGGCATATTCATACCTCCCATTTTGTTTTTGTTGCCTAGAATTGCTCTTGATATTCAGGGTCTTCTTTGGTTCCATACAAAGAGTAAAATTATTTTTTCTATATCTGTGAAGAATGCTGATGGGATTTTAATAGGTATTGCATTGAATCTGTAGATCAGTTTGGGTAGTGTAGATATTTTAATGATGTTGAGTCTGCCGATCCACAAGCACGGAATGGATTTCCATCTGTTTACATCCTCTGCTATTTCCTTTCTCAGTGTTTCATAGTTCTCCCTGTAGAGGTCTTTTACCTCCTTGGTTAAGTATACTCCTAGGTACTTTAATTTCTTTGTTGCTATTGTGAAGGGAATTGAGTCTTTAATTTGGTTCTCCATTTGATTGTTATTGGTGTATATGAATGCCTCTGATTTCTGTGTATTGATTTTGTATCCTGAGACTCTACTAAATTCATTTATTAGTTCCAGGAGTTTCTTGGTTGAATCTTTGGGATTTTCTAAATATAATATCATATCATCAGCAAACAGTGAAAGTTTGATCTCTTCTGCCCCTATTTGGATACCTTTAATTCCACTTTCCTGTCTGATTGCTGTAGCCAGGACTTCCAGCACTATGTTGAAGAGAAGTGGAGATAATGGGCAGCCTTGTCTGGGTCCAGTTCTAAGTGGGAATGCTTTCAATTTTTCCCCATTCAGTATGATGTTGGCTATGGGTCTGTCATATAT
>VSMD01038460.1:0-24836 GCA_008750895.1 Mirza zaza | reverse complement strand
TTTTTTTGAGACAGAGTCTCACTTTGTTGCCCAGGCTAGAGTGAGTGCCGTGGCATCAGCCTAGTTCACAGCAACTTCAAACTCCTGGGCTCAAGCAATACTACTGCCTCAGCCTCCCGAGTAGCTGGGACTATAGGCATGTGCCACCATGCCCAGCTAATTTTTTCTATATATATATTAGTTGGCCAATTAATTTCTTTTTTATTTATAGTAGAGACAGGGTCTCGCTCTTGCTCAGGCTGGTTTCAAACTCCTGACCTTGAGCAATCCACCCGCCTCGGCCCCCCAGAGTGCTAGGATTATAGCCACCACGCCTGGTCCTACTTTGAGAACTTTTACCAGAAACATTATTGAAACAATAAAAAGAGTGTTGTTTATAATACCGAAAGGATGCAAATAATATAAATGTGTGATATTCATTCATTTTTCAACGAATACTAAAGACCTACTATGAACCAAGTATATGATAGAATAGAGCAATGTTTAAGTACTGTAATAAATTGACACAATCAAATGTTATATAACCATTGAAATACTAAATAGAAACAACCATAGAAAAGTGTCTATGAAATGATGTCAAGTAGTACGTAAAACTTTATAATCACTATGTAGAACTATGTACAGACCGTAAATTATAATAACATAAATAAATAAAACTATGCTTACATTGTAAAATATAATGAAATTAAAATTTTGGCCAGGCATGGTGGCTCATGCCTGTTATCCCAGCACTTTGGGAGGCTGAGGCAGGAGCATCACCTTCGGCCAGGAGTTTGAGACCAGCGTGAGCAATATACTGAGACCCCCATCTCTACAAAACTAAAAAATATATTAACCGGGTGCTGTGGTGCACCCCTCTAGGCCCAGCTACTCGGGAGACTGAGGCAGGAAGATCATTTGAACCCAGGAGTTCAAGGCTGCAGTGAGCTATGATTGAGCAACTGAACTCCAGCCTGGGTTACAGAGCTAGCAATACCCCATCTCTAAAAAAAATAAAATAAAATAAAATTATAGATGCTATATAAAACTATGTACAGGCCGTAAATTAAAATATAATAAACTTTGTTACATGCTTAAGTATCTCATTTAAATGCTCACGGAAACTCTCGCATTATTGTCCTCATGGTACAGTTAAGGAAACTGAGGGTCATGGGGATTATAATACAATACTCCAATGTTAATTCCAAAAACTAATGTTTCTGTCGATCTTGTTTAGTACTGTATCACCAGTGCCTAGAACAGTGCCTCACATATAGCAGAGAGTCAATTAATAGTTCTTGACTGCCTGAACTGCTTATGTCATGATTGAGACCCAGTTCCCTGTCTAAGCTAATACGGTCACTCAAATAAGCTAGACCCCTGGGACCTCAGGGGAATGGGTAGGTAGCTTTGAGTTCTTGGGGTTGTAAAGACCTCACAGCCTTTTCTGTTTTCCTTTCTCTTTTGCTGCCTGCCCTCTGGTGGAGGTACTAATGCATAGCAGGAGTAAGGAAAGAAAGGGCCAGGGTCATCACTGCCTGCACAAATCACCTATATCTTATCTTTATGTAATTAACATCCAGTTTTATCTGTTTCTCCATGATGTGGAAACAGCGACACAGATTTTCACCAAATTTGTAGGTTATATTTGAGATGGTCTGGCTTAAAATACATTGTATTCACAAAATTTACTTAGGGGACTGTAGGGCAGCTTGGTTATTTTTTTCCCTTTCATTGTGAGTTTTGTGGCCCATCATTTTACAGATCTGTATGACTTGAGAAATTTACACACTTTGAATCTTGCTAAAATGTCATGGATTGGAGGGGACATTCAAATATTTCATTAATTTTTCAAAATGACTGTTTTTAATTTTTATTTTTTCTCCACACAATGAAGAAATTAAATGCTACAGAATTCATCCCAAAGGTGAATAAACCATCGTTTCAAATCATGAAGAGTATTTTTAAATAAGAATTTTTACAGAGATAGAAACCGGGTTTTTTTTATTTCAGCATATTATGGGGTTACAAATTTTAAGGTTTCAAATAATGCCCTTTCCCCCTCCCCCCACAAGTCTGAGCTTCCAGCATGACCAACCCCCAGACGGTGCACATCTCACTCATCATATATGTATACACCCATCCCCTTCCCCCCTCCCGCCTGCCCAATATGCAATTACTGTAGTTCTTGTGTCCACTTAGGTGCTGCTCAGTTAATACCAGTTTGCTGGTGAGTACATGTGGTGCTTGTTTTTCCATTCTTGGGATACTTCACTTAGTAGTATGGGTTCCAGCTCTAACCAGGAAAATACAAGGTGTGCTATATCACCGTTGTTTCTTAGAGCTGAATAGTACTCCATTGTATACATATACCACATTTTATTAATCCACTCTCAGATTGATGGGCACTTGGGTTGTTTCCACAGCTTTGCAATTATGAATTGTGCTGCTATGAACATTCGAGTGCAGGTGTCTTTTTTGTAGAGTGTCATTGGATCTTTTGGGTAGATGCCCAGTAATGGGATTGCTGGATCTACTTGTATGGCTTTAAGGTATGTCCATATTGCTTTCCAAAGAGGTTGAACTAGTTTCCAGTCCCACCAGCAGTGTAGGAGTGCTCCTCTCTCTCCACATCCACGCCAGCATTTATTGTTTGGGGATTTTTTGATAAAGGCCATTCTCACTGGAGTTAAGTGATATCTCACTGTGGTTTTGATTTGCATTTCCCTGATGATTAGAGATGTTGAGCATTTTTCCATATGTTTGTTGGCCATTCTTCTGTCTTCTTTAGAAAAGTTTCTGTTCATGTCCTTTGCCCACTTCTTGATAGGGTTGTTTGATTTTTTTCTTGCTGTTTTTGTGAGTTCTAAGTAGATTCTAGTTATCAGCCCCTTATCAGATGTGTAGGATGAGAAAATTTTCTCCCATTCTGTAGGTTGTCTATTTACTTTCATGACTATTTCCTTGGCTGTGCAGAAGCTTTTTAGTTTGATCATGTCCCATTTATTTATTTTTGTTGCTGCTGTGATTGCCTTTGGGGTTTTCTTCATAAATTCTTTGCCTAGGCCCATGTCTAGGAGAGTGTTTCCAACATTTTCCTCTAGAATTCCAATAGTTTCATACCTTAGGTTTAAGCCTGTTATCCAGCGTGAGTTGATTTTTGTGAGAGGTGAAAGGTGTGGATCCTGCTTTAGCTTTCTACAAGTGGCTATCTAGTTTTCCCAGCACCATTTACTGAAAAGGGATTCTTTTCCCCAGTGTATGTTTTTGTCTGCTTTGTCAAAGATTAGGTGGCTATATGAGGATGGTTTTATATCAGGGTTCTCAGATCTGTTCCACTGGTCAATATTCCTATTTTTGTGCCAATACCAGATTGTTTTAATTACTACAGCTTTGTAGTATAGTTTTATATCTGGCATATTAATACCTCCCATTTTGTTTTTATTGCCTAGAATTGCTTTTGATACACAGGGTCTTCTCTGGTTCCAAACGAAGCATAAAATTATTTTTTCTATATCTGTGAAGAATGATGATGGGATTTTAATAGGTATTGCATTGAATCTAGATCAGTTTGGGTAGTGTAGACATTTTAATGATTTTGAGTCTGCCGACCCATGAGCATGGTATGGATTTCCATCTGTTTACATCCTCTGCTATTTCCTTCCTCAGTGTTTCATAGTTCTCCCTGCAGAGGTCTTTTACCTCCTTGGTTAAGTATATTCCTAGGTACTTTATTTTCTTTGTTGCTATTGTTAAGGCAATTGAGCCTTTGATTTGGTTCTCAGTTTGATTGTTGTTGGCGTATATGAATGCCTCTGATTTCTGTGTATTGATTTTGTATCCTGAGACTTTACTAAATTCATTTATCAATTCCAGGAGTTTCTTGGTTGAATCTTTGGGGTTTTCTAAATATAATATCATATCATCAGCAAACAGTGAAAGTTTGATCTCTTCTGCCCCAATTTGGATACCACTTTCCAATCAGATTGCTGTAGCCAGGATTTCCAGCACTTTGTTGAATAGAAGTGGAAAGAGTGGGCAGCCTTGCCTGGTTCCAGTTCTAAGTGGGAATGCTTTCAATTTTTCCCCATTCAGTTTGATGTTGGCTATGGGTCTGTCATATATGGCTTGTATCATTTTTAGGTATGTCCCTTCTATGCCTATTTTATTAAGTGTTCGTATCATGAAAGGGTGTTGAATTTTGTCAAAAGCTTTTTCTGCCTCTATTGAAAGAATCATGTGGTCTTTGTTTTTACATCTGTTTATGTGGTGAATTGCATTTATAGATTTACGTAAGTTGAACCATCCCTGCATCCCTGGGATGAAGCCCACTTGGTCGTGATGGATTATTTTTTGATAAGCGTTTGGATTCGATTAGCTAGGATTTTGTTGAAAATTTTTGCATCTATACTCATAAGGGATATTGGTCTGTAGTTTTCTTTTTTTGTTGCATCCTTTCCTGGTTTTGGTATCAGAGTAATATTTGCTTCATAAAAGGTGTCGAGGAGGTTTCCGTTCTTCTCGATGTTGTGGAATAATTTCTCCAAGATAGGTACCAGTTCTTCTTTGTAAGTGTGGTAAAATTCTGGTGTGAAACCATCTGGACCTGGACTTTTCTTTTTAGGGATATTTTTAATTGCTGTTTCTATTTTGTCTCTTGATATCAGTCTGTTCAGGAGTTCTATTTCTTCCTGGTTGAGCCTAGGGAAGCTGTGTGTTTCTAGAAATTTGTCCATTTCCTCCACATTTTCCAGTTTGTGTGCATAAAGGTTTTTGTAGTATTGGTAAATTATATCTTGTATCTCCTTGGGATCAATTGTGATATCTCCTTTTTTGTTCCTGATGGAGCTTATTAGAGATTTCTCTTTTCTGCTTTTCGTTAGCCTAGCCAAAGGCGTGTCAAGCCTCAAGAAATTTAAAAAAATAGAAATCATACTATGTATCTTCTCAGATCACAGTGGAATAAAAGTAGAAATCAACCCTAACAGAAACTCATATTTCTACACAAAAAAATGTGGAAATTAAACAACCTCCTACTAAATGAAGAAATCAAGATGGAAATAAAAACAATTCTTTGAACAAAATGACAATGGAGAGACAAGTTATCAAATCCTCTGGGACACAGCTAAAGCAGTACTGAGAGGAAAGTTTATTTCTATAAATGCCTATAACCAAAAGTCAAAAAGATCACAAATAGACAATCTAATGAAACGACTCAAAGAGCTGGAAAAAGAAGAACAGACCAACCCCAAACCCAGCAGAAGAAGTCAAATTAACAAGATCAAATCAGAACTTAATGAAATTGACAACAGGGAAGCTATACAGAAGATTAATAAAACAAAAAGTTGGTTCTTTGAAGAAACCCAGTTTTAAAAGGACATCCATGCAAGGGCCATTTGGAAAGACAGGCTCTTTCAAGGGCAAATGAAATTGCAATGAGAAGAATGCTTGGTGGAAGATGAGAAGAATCATGTTCTCTCACAGGCAATTGAAACCAAAGTCCAGTTCAAAGAGACATTTGGCTGCTGATCAGGAGATACATGAGATATGAATTCAGATGCTTCTGTTAGAGAAAATAGTGCTTTTAAATTTGAGCTCCAAATCAATTATGCCAAAGAATCTACACCAGTTCTATGCCTGGAATCTGAAAGTAGAGCCTAAATGTTCTGATGAAAAGGTCATGTTGGAACCAATTACTATACCCTCAAAGTTTCTAAAATCATTATTAATTGAGCACTATCCACAATTCCAATATCTTTAAGATAACATCAGAGCTTAAACTGTATATTTCAGTGGGGTACAATAGAGAGGAATAAGTATTTAACTCCCCAAACCACTGGTTCCCACAAATTACCCCTTCATCTTTTAAATGCCTGAAATACCAGGAGAGCATGTTCCCACCACCCCCCCGCCATGGCTATTAATAAATCCCAAGTACAGATGCCTCAAATAATTGACATTGGTTTGTGACAGAGCTGCTTCTCACATAGGCAACACTATGTAATATGTTCCTGAGTGGTGAACATCGGGGATTTATTCAAATGTGCTCTAGAGTTTAACAGCAAAAATGACCTCTTAAGAAACTTATTACAAAGTTGGAAATTATTACAGTTTTGAATTATTTCAACTAGAGAAAGTTATTATAATTTCAACATTAATGTTTTTATTGTTTCTATTAAACTTTATGTAATGATAATTAATCATTCTCCTGTGGAGCACTGGGAGTTTCCTAGAGTCTGTTTTTTCCTGGCACTTATAATGAAGGCAGAGAGTTAACTCCCAGTTTTCTTTCTTATTGACAGAAGAGATCAGCCTACTAAGCACTTGAAAAGCCTTCCCCAGTGACTAGCACAGCCCTTGGCAAATAGTGAGTACTTAATAAATATTTGCTGAATGATTTAATGAATCACCCTTACTTGAGTTGGGGTTTTTGGTTGTAACGAAATCCAACTCTCTAACTTAGGAAAAGGAGAAATTTATTAATATTTGAAGGCTACATGGCAGCAAGCAAGTTTAAGAAGAGCCTGGATATTAACACATCTTTTATGTAAGATTAAAAAAAATAAAAGTTAAAAAAAGATTTTTTTTTTAAAGAGACTGCAGAACCCAGCTCTTCAGAAACCAGAGCAGAAACCAGGCAGCTCTAGAAGGTGTGGAGCAAGAACTGCTTAATGCCCCATCCAGTCTTTTTATTACTCCATTCATGAATCAAATTCAAGAGGAAGCTTCTAATCGACGTGACTTGGTCCACATCACTGCTTCTAAGCTAGGAGAGGGCAGGCTATCTTGATTAATATTCCTGCCAGACTTTATCTAGAGTGGAGAAAAAAGTTTTCAAAATGAAATTGGTGTGCTATTGCCAAAAGAAGGTAGAAATGCAGAACAGGAAGGAAGAATAAAGTATTTTTCTGAGTACTAAGTAAGAAGGTACTTAGAAAGAAAGTATGTAGGATATAAGTGCTAGAAAGTAAGTACTTAGTAAGAAAAATTACTAAGTAATATTTTAAAGTATTGCCTTAGATATCTAGGCTCTTGGGAATTTCTACCAGAGACAAGTCATAGATTCCAGAACAGGAAAATTACTTTTGAATTACTTTCAAAGGGGCTGTTGCCATTCACTATTCATGTAATGCAAGGAACTGAGAGGAGGTATGGTTGGTTCAGAAGAGTTGATAAAGTATCAAAGGTGATAACAATGATCTTCACCAAGTACATTCTCAGTAGAGATGTAGAGTAGACAAGAGGCTGTAATCTGAAAGACCTAGTCTTAGTTTATAACTTACTTTAAAAAGACTTAACCTTAGAAGACTTAATCTTTCTTGGGTTTCAACTTACCCATCAACAAAATGGGGTTAATACTACTTGTTTCACGGCTAGGCGTGGTGGCTCACGCCTGTAATCCTAGCACTATGGGAGGCCAAGGCGGGCAGATTGCTCGAGGTCAGGAGTTTGAAACCAGCCTGAGCAAGAGCGAGACCCCATCTCTACTATAAATAGAAAGAAATTAATTGGCCAACTAATATACATAGAAAAAATTAGCCGGGCATGGTGGTGCATGCCTGTAGTCCCAGCTACTTGGGAAGCTGAGGCAGCAGGATTGCTTGAGCCCAGAAGTTTGAGGTTGCTGTGAGCTAGGCTGACGGCACGGCACTCACTCTAGCCAGAGCAACAAAGCGAGACTCTGTCTCAAAAAAAAAAAAAAAACTACTTGCTTCATTCACTATGAGTCAGGTTTCTCCAGAGAAACAGAGCCAATAGAATACTTATGTATACATTTATATTAGAGGAATTGGTTCATGTAATTATGGAGGCTGACAAGTCCCAACATCTGCAGTCAGCAAGCTGGAGACCCAGGAAAGCCTGTGGTGTAGTTCCAGTCTGAAGGCTAACTGGCTCAAGACCCAGGAAAAGGCAGTGTTTCGATTTGAGTCTAAAGGCTGAAAAAAAAATCAATGTCCCAGCTTGAAGGCAGACAGGAGGAGTTTCCCCTTACTCACAGGAGGGTCAATTTGACTGAGCCACAGGGGCCCAGACATTTGGTCAAACATTTCTCTAGATGCATCTATGACGATGTTTCTGGATAAAATAAACATCTGAATCGGATGACTGAGTGAAGCAGACTGCCCTCCCTAATGTAGCTGAGCCTCATCCAAGCAGTTGAAGGCCCGAATAGAACAAAAAGGATGGCCTTCCTGGGTCTCCAGCTTGCTGACTGCAGATCTTAGAACTTGTCAGCCTCTGTAATCACATGAGCCAATTCCTTATAATAAATAAATAAATCTCCTATTGGCTCTGTTTCCCTGGAGAATCCTGACCAATACAGATTTTGGTACCAATAAGTAGGGTGCTGCTTTAACAAACACCTAAAAATGTGGAAACAGATGTGACTTTGAACTGGGCAATGGATAGAAGCAGGAGGAGTTGTAAGGTGCATGCTAGAAAAATCCTAGATTGCTGTAAAGGAACTGTGTACTACAAATATGGACATTAAAAGCAATTCTGGTGAGGGATCAGAAAGAAAAGAGGAGAGCTGGAGAGAAATCCTCCATCTTCTTAGCAAATACATAAATAATTATGAAAACAATGTTGGTGGAAATATGGATGTTAAAGGCCACTGTGTTGAAGTCACAGAGAGAAATGAAAACAGTTTATTGGAAACTGGAGGAAAGATGACCCTGTTGTAAAGTGGCAAAGAAGTTGGCTGAATTGTGTTCTAATGTTTTATGAAAGACAGAACTTGTGAATGATGAAATTGGATATTTATCTGAGGAGATGTCTAAACAAAATGTTGACAATATGGTCTGGGTCCTCCTTACTGCTTAAACTGCAAGAGAAGAAAGACAAGTTGAAGAAGGAATTGGTAAGCAAAAAGGAACTAGAACTTAAAGATATGGAATATTCTCACCCTATTTATATTGCAAAAAATGAGAAAGAGAACACCAAGGGTGCAGCCGGACTATGGATAAATAAAGTGATTATCATATACAAGCAGAAACACTGCCTGTTTGAACTGAAAGGGATGGAGAAGGAATGAAATGAAGGAAGGCTATCAGACTTCTTGCATTCTATAGCATGGGACCACAGAGCTACCAGACCATTTCCCTTTCAAGAAAAAGGAAGAATGACCCCAAAGGTGATTCAGAGATCATCAGAGCTGCCATTCCCACCACAGGCCCAGGGGACAAGGAGCATCATTGCTCCTTGGGTTCAGAGGGTGGGCCCACCTCTGCAGCTCTAACCAGCCAGGCTGCAACAACCCAGAAACTTCCAAATGGAGCCACCTAGCAGGGCTTCAGGAACAGAACCACCACCTAGACCCATAGGGGTAATGCTGGGGGCCCAATGAGTTTGAAAAGTGGAGCATCAAGCCAGAGAAGATTATTCTCAAGCCTTTAAGCTCTAATGGAATTTGCTTTGCTAAGTTTTTCAGTCAAATGCTCTACCACTGAGCTATACCTCCTACTTTGCTAGATTTTGGATTTGCTTGGGACCCTTCACCCATTGCTTCCTTCCAATTTCTCCCTTTTTAAATGGCAATGTCTGCCCTATTCCTTTCCCGCCATTGTATTATGGAAGCACAGAGCTTGTCTGGCTTCACAGGTTCACAGCTAAAGAGAAATTTTGCCTTAGGAGGAATCATACCTTGAGTATTACCCATATCTAATTTAGATCGCATTTATTGATTAATTGATTGACTGACAGAGTCTCACTGTGTTGCCCAGGCTGGTCTTAAACTCCTGGCCTCCAGTGGTCTTCTTGCCTCAGCCTCCCAAAGTGATAGGAATACAGATGTGAGCCTCCACACCCGACTTTAAATGATATTTAAATGAGACTTTGGACTTGAGACTTTCTTTTTTTCTTTTCTCTTTCCTTTTTCAGCATTTTGTCTTGTAAACAGATGAACTTTAGACCTTAGAGTGGATGCTAGAATGAGTTAAAACTTTGGGGCTTTTGGATGCAATGACTGTATTTTGCATATGAGAAGGGCATGAGTTTTGGGGGCCATGGGTTGAATGTTACAGACTGAATATTTATATCCCCCCCAAATTCATATGTTGAAGCCCTAATCCCTAGTGTGGCTGTATTTGGATATGGGGCCGCTAAGAAAATAATTAACATTAAATGAAGTATGAGTTGATCTCATCTGATAGGATTAGTGTCCTCATAAGAACAGACACCAGAGAGTGTGCTCTCCCTCCCCCTCTGCCTCCTTCTTCCTCTCCCTTCCTCTTTCCACACAAACACATCATGTGAGCACACACAGAGAAGGCAGCTGTATGCAATCCAAGGAGAGAGCCCTCACCAGACACCTGCTTTGCTGGCACCTTGATCTTGGACTTCCATTCTCCATAACTGTGAGAAAATAAATTTCTGGGAAGAGGGGAGGGGTATATACAACCACAACGAGTAAGATGTGCAACGTTTGGGAGATGGACACGCTTGAAGCTCTTACTCAAGGGGGGAGGGGGGCATGGGCAATATATGTAACCTTAACACTTGTACCCCAATAATACGCTAAAAGAAAAAAAGAAAAAGAAAAGAAATTTCTGTTGTTTAAGCCCCCCAGTCTATGGTATTTTGCTATGGCAGCCTGAACAGATGAATATACCCACCATGCAAAATTGTTGAGACAATCAAATAAGTTAAGAGGCACAAAAGTGCTTTGTGAGAAAAAATAGTTAAAATAACTGCTTAGATATAAGTAGCATTATTTGAGTACATCTATAATTAAAATAGAATAGGCAATACTGACCATCAATCATAGGAATCTCTGAAAGACCTAAGTGTCAAGGACTGCTACATTTTCAATGTTATTATCAAAATATGATACTGGTCATATTTCAAATCAGTGGAAAAAGCATGAATTATTCAATGAATTATGTGGTGCCATGTGGAAAAAAATTAGTTAAACTCTCAGTCCTGGCCAAACACACAAAAAATTCCACATGCTTTTAAAACCTACATTTAAAAATAAAAGCTCAACAGTATTAGAGGAAAAAGTTGAAAACATTTTTATAATCTGGGGTGGGAAATAGCTTCTTAAGATTCAAATTCAAAAGCCATAAGGGGACCAGGCGCGTGGCTCACGCCTGCAATCCTAGCATTCTGGGAGGCCGAGGCGGGTGGATTGCTCGAGGTCAGGAGTTCAAAACCAGCCTGAGCAAGAGTGAGACCCCGTCTCTACTATAAATAGAAAGAAATTAATTGGTCAACTAATATATATAGAAACAATTAGCCGGGCATGGTGGCGCATGCCTACAGTCCCAGCTACTTGGGAGGCTGAGGCAGAAGGATCGCTTGAGCCCAGGAGTTTGAGGTTGCTGTGAGCTAGGCTGACTCCATGGCACTCACTCTAGCCTGGGCAACAAAGCGAGACTCTGTCTCAAAAAAAAAAAAGGCCATAAGGGAAATTATTAACAGATCATAGTATGTAGAAAATTTAACTTGTGCACAGAAAAAGATAACACAAACAAATTAGTGGACAGTCAGAAGAACAGGAGAGGGCCGGGTACGGTGGCTCACGTCTGTAATCCTAGCACTCTGGCAGCCAAGGCGGGGAAATTGCTCAAGGTCAGGAGTTTGTAACCAGCCTGAGTAAGAGTGAGACCCTGTCTCTACTATAAATAGAAAGAAATTAATTGGCCAACTAATATATATATGTATATAGAAAAAAATTAGCCGGGCATGGTGGCACATGCCTGTAGTCCCAGCTACTTGGGAGGCTGAGGCAGTAGGATTGCTTGAGCCCAGGAGTTTGAGGTTGCTGTGAGCTAGGCTGACGCCATGGCACTCACTCTAGCCTGGGCAACAAAGTGAGACTCTGTCTCAAAAAAAAAGAATAGGAGAAAATATTTGCAGCATAAAAAACAAAGTATTGATATCCACCATATATAAAGAGTTCCTACAAATTAACAAAACACCAACTATGCAATAGTAATGTTTACATTCATAATATTATGCAACCATTACCACTATCTAATTCCAGAACATTTTACCACCCTAAAAAGTAACCTATACACATTAAACAGCCACTCCTATTCCCTCCTACCCCCAACCCCTGGAAACCATGAATCTATATTCCACATAAATCTACAATCTATACAAATCTATGGATTTATGTATTCTGGACATTTCATGTAAATGGAATACATGTGACCTTTTTGTGTCTGGCTATTTCCACTTACCATATTTTTAAGGTTCATCGACACTATGTCATGTATCTGTATATCATTCATTTTTATAACTAAATAATTGACATTTAGGTTGCTTCCACTTTTTGGATGCTATGAATAATGCTGCTATTTGTGTTCAAGTTTTTGTGTGAACATATATTCTCTCTAATATATACCTAGGATTAGAATTGCTGTATGATAATTCTATGTTTAATTTTTTTAGGAGCCGACAAACTTTTCAACAACAGCTGCACCATTTTACATTCCCACTAACAATTTAGGAGGGTTCTCATTTCTCTAAATCCTTGCCAAAACTTATTTTCCCTTTTTTAAATTACAGCCATCCTACAGAAGTGGAATCTCATTGTGGTTTTGATTCACATTTTCCTAATGACTAATGATGTTGAGCATCTGTTCATATGCTTATTGGCTATTTGTATATATTCTTTGGAAAATATCTATTTCTTTGTCCATTTTAATTGGGTTGTTTTTCTTTTTGTTTTGAGTTGTAAGAGCTTGTATATATTCTGGATACTAGACCCTTATCAGGTTTCCAAGTATTTTCTCTCATTCTATGGGTTATCTTTTCACTCTCTTAGTGGGTCCATTGAAGCACAAAGTTTTTAATTTTGATGAAGTCCAATCTCTCAATTTTTTTCTTTTGTTCCTTGTGCTTTTAGTTTCATTCTTGAGAAACCATTGCCTAATCTAAAGTCACAAAGTATTACACCTGATTCTTTCTAAGACTTTTATGGTTTTGGCTCTTACATTTAATTCTTTGATCCAATTTGAGTTAATTTTTGTATATGATATAAGGTTGGGGTCCAACTTCATTCTTTGGCATGTGGATATCCAATTTTCTCAGTACCATCCATCAAAGGCTATTTACTCTCCATTTTATGGTCTTGGCACCCTTGTCAAAAATCAATTGACCACAAAGGTATACATTTATTTCTGGAATCTCAATTCTATCCCATTGGTTTCTATGTATATCCCTATGCCAGTACCACATAGTTTTGTTTATGTAGCTTTGTAGTAAGTTTTGAAATTGGAAAGTATGAGTCCTCCAAATGTATTCTTCTTTTTTCAAGATTGTTTTGGCTATTTGTGACCCCTTGCAACTCCATATGAATTTAAGGGGTGATTTTTCTATTTCTGCAAAAATCACCATTGAGATTTTGATGGGGACTACCTTGAATCTGTAGATCACCTTGGGTAGTGTTGCCTTCTTAACAATATTAAGTTTTCCAAGCAATAAACATAGGATATCGTTCCATATAGTGTTTAATTTCTTTCAGCACCATTTTTGAGTTTTCAGTATAACTTGCACCTCCTTGGTTAAATTTATTCCTGAGTATTTTATTCTTTTTGATGCTACTGTAAATGGAATTGTTTTCTTAATTTCATTTTCAGATTGTTCATTGCTAGTGTGCAGAAATGCAACTTATTTTTTATGTTAATCTTGTACCCTGAAAATGTGTAGAATTTTTTTATTAGCTCTAATAGTTTTTTTTATTCTTTATGGCTACCACATATAAGATAATGTCATCCATGAATAGAGGTAGTTTTAATTCTTCTTTTCCAATTTGTATGATGGTTTCTTTCTTGCCTAATTTTCCTTGCTAGGACTTCCAGTGCAATGTTGAATGGCAGTGGACAAAGCAGACATCACTGTCTTCTTCCTGATCTCAGGGCACTACCTTTCAATCTTTCAAGTTGAATATGACGCTAGCTATGGGTTTTTCATTGATGTCTTTTATATTATTGAAGATGTTTCCTTTTATTATTAGTTTTCTTTTTATTTTTTTAATTTATTTTATTTTCTTTATTTATTTTTTTTTCCGAGACAGTGTCTCACTCTGTTGCCCGGGCTAGAATGCCATGGCGTCAGCCTGGCTCACAGCAACCTCCAACTCCTGGGCTCAAGCAATCCTTCTGCCTCACCCTCCCGAGTAGCTGGGACTACAGGCATGCGCCACCATGCCCGGCTAATCTTTTATGTATATTTTTAGTTGGCCAATTAATTTCTTCCTATTTTTAGTAGAGATGGAGTCTCGCTCTTGCTCAGGCTGGTTTCAAACTCCTGACCTTGAGCGATCCTCCCTCCTTGGCCTCCCAGAGTGCTAGGATTACAAGCGTGAGCCACCGCACCCAGCCTGCATGCCTCATTTTTTGTTGAAAACTAGACATTTTGAATATTATCATGTGGAAATCCTGCAAATCAAATCTCTCCCTCCTCATGATTTGCTGTTTGTTTAGCAACTTTTCTGAGCTAATTTTGTAAAGTCTGCATTCTTTGTCAAATGTGGCCACTGAATTCCTTGTTCCATACACTTAGTGGTCAGCTAATGATTCAACATAGAATTTCTAAAATGCTTGAACTGCCTCCCCGCCCCCCCAAAAAAAATTCCCAGTCTTTACTGAGGGGCTCTGGATATGTATTACTCTGCCTGAGCCTTTGCTACCTGCTTTTACAGAACTTAGAAGTGAGTCAGAGGTGAGAGCTTATGGCCTTCTCAAGTCTTTCCTGAACAGGTGCACAACCCTGAGCATATGGCCATCTGGATTCCCAAGAACATGTAGGAGTTTTCAAAGCTCTTATTCCCCAAAGAATCTCACTTCCCAGCCTGTCCTGCTAAGCGTTTCAGGTTTCTATTGTTTGCCCCAAGCATTTATCCCTTGCCCTATGTGAGAGCAGCTAAAACATTGGCCTTTAAGTATTTTTGGCTCCTCATTTGTACAGAGGTGAGTAAAAAAAAAAAAAATATATATATATATATATATTTGGAAACACTCCCAAAATAGCCATCTCAGCCCTGGGAGAGTTCCAAGTTAGGTAAAACAAAGGCAAGTCCTTTGAGCCAGTCTTCAAGAGAGTCACCAATCAGATCAAAAAAATAAACCAAAATTCTTTGAGAATAAGGTATGTTCTACTCCCTCCAGTATACGAGGAATTAGGGTTATTGCCTTCAAAGCCACTGCCAAGCATGGGGTTGGGGGATGGTACCAGGGCAAGTTTAAATGCGACAAAGCTTTCTTATTGAGATTCAGATATATTTTATCGATTAAGAATTCCCCTGGTTGCTGTAAGTTTCTGATTAGTTTTCAGAGTCTTTAAAAAGTTGATTCTAACACTTTTTGCCAGTTTTCTTCATTTCTTTCATGGAGGGATGAACTTTTGAGGTTTCCTATTCTACTATTTCACTGATGTCTAGGCAATTCATTTTTTTTTTTTTTTTTTTTTTTTGAGACAGAGTCTCACTCTGTTGCCTGGGCTAGAGTGCCGTGGCATCAGCCTAGCTCACAGCAACCTCAAACTCCTGGGCTCAAGCGATCCTCCTGCCTCAGCCTCCCGAGTAGCTGGGACTACAGGCATGTAGTCACCATAGGCCGTGCCACCATGCCCGGCTAACTTTTTTTATATATATATTTTTAGTTGACCAGCTAATTTCTTTCTATTTTTTTAGTAAAGATGGGATCTCACTCTTGCTCAGGCTGGTCTCGAACTCCTGACTCCGAAGCTCAAACGATCCTCCCGCCTCGGCATCCCAGAATGCTAGGATTAGAGGCGGGAGATACCATGCCCCGCCCAGGCAATTCTTAAGATGAAGAAAGATGATCAATTGTCATATACAGCTGTTCAACCTACTAGTTACTAGTGAGATGATGATTAAAATGAGATTATTCTTGGTCCATTAAATTAGCAAAACTTAGAAAGATTCAGAATATCTAGTATCAACAATGTATGAAAAAATAGGCACTCATATGCTATTGGTGGTAGATGAAATAAGAACTTTGAGTGTGCAATTGGTACTCTTTCAAATTCCTTTTGACTCAGTAATTCCACTTCAAGTAATTTAACTTATGAATACACGCACATGCATAAAAGATGTATGTATAGGGATGTTCTTTACAAGATTGAAATACTGAAAATCTTAAGACAAACAGAAGTGCTCAATAAGGAAGTGGTTAAATAAATTATGGTGCACAAAACCCTGCAAAATATACCCTGTGATAATAGAAATTCCAAACTTACATGGTTGGTAATTGGTTTCTTCCTCCACCCAAATCTCAGGTGGGGGGTGCTAATGTTCTTATCTTATAGTGTTGGAAGTAGAGGTAGTTTAGGACTTGAAGGGAAGGCAAAATCAGACAAGAACACTGCAGGCAGCCACACAGAGGGGAGCAGGGACTTGGAGATGAATCCCCTTTCTCCAGTATTCTTCTGGCTCAATCTTCTCAGATTCAGCCCATGAAAGCAAGTTAGAAGCCAAAATGTACAGTATGATCCCATTTACCTGTGTGTTTGTGTGTGGGTGTGATGTTCATATAGATGTATTTATGTATATATGTGAATACATTTTAAAAGAATTGAAAGGAAACACACAAAGTAATAACCATAGCTACTTCTAAGAAGAGACATAGGAATGGGGGAAGAATGAAGGATTCTCACATTTTGCTATGTGTCATTTGAACCTTTGGAGCAGGAGTGAATTCATCTAATTCAAATACTTGTTTAAGAAAAATTTTTAAGGAACATTAAAGAAAATTGGGATGGGGAAATCAGTAGTAGTTCCATCACTCCAGCAACAACAAAACAATAAGCATAGTTAGAGAATGCCAGAGCCCAGAGTGAATTTATGGATCACAACTTCAAGAGATGAGGCCTGCCCAAGTTGAAGTACTGAGTTAATGAATGACAGAGTTAAGTGCACAATGCAGGTCTTCTTTTTTTTTTTTTTTTTTTTTGAGACAGAGTCTCGCTGTGCTGCCCAGGCTAGAGTGAGTGCTGTGGCGTCAGCCTAGCTCACAGCAACCTCAAACTTCTGGGCTCAAGCAATCCTGCTGCCTCAGCCTCCCAAGTAGCTGGGACTACAGGCATGCGCCACCATGCCCGGCTAATTTTTTATATATATATTAGTTGGCCAATTAATTTGTTTCTATTTATAGTAGAGATGGGGTCTCGCTCTTGCTCAGGCTGGTTTCGAACTCCTGACCTTGAGCAATCCGCCCGCCTTGGCCTCCCAGAGTGCTTAGGATTACAGGCGTGAGCCACCCCACCCGGCCAGGTCTCCTTAATGCCATAGAAAAACTGGATTCTAAAACTAGAGGGAGGTGGCTGGACGCGGTGGCTCATGCCTGTAATCCCAGGCGGGCAGATCGTTTGACCTCAGGAGTTTGAGACCAGTCTGAACAAGAATGAGACCCTATCTATACTAAAAATAGAAAAAATTAGCCAGGCGGGTGCGGTGGCGCATGCCTGTAGTCCAAGTTACTCGGGAGGCTGAGGCAGGAGGATCCCTTGAGCCCAGGAGTTTGAGGTTGCTGTGAGCTAGGCTGACGCCACAGCACTCTAGTAGCCCAGGAAACAGAGTGAGACTCTGTTTCAAAAAAACAAATAAATAAATAAATACAACTAGAGGGAGGGGATGGGGTAAATAAATAAATAGAAATAAAACTAGAGGGAGAATTCAAAATGACAGTGGAAATCAATGAACTATTAAATCGGAGAAATCTGCAAGCTATTAGTTGCAACTCCTCCAGTCCTCCATCTCAGTGAAAAATGAAGAAGAGAAGGTCATAGTCTTGTTATGAGACCATGGAATAAATATATCAGGCTGGAGTTTGTTCAGAAAAAGCTGCAGCAGCTTTTGTCTTCAGTGAGACCTCTGGTGCTGGTACCTGTCATTTAGTATTCCCCAAAAAGCTGGGTGACAATTAGAAAAGGAAATTAATCACTTTATCAGTATCTGTGGAGTCATTGACTTTAAAAAAAAAAAAAAAAAAAGCCCCATGCCACACCACATTTAGCACTTAGAAGCAGCAGCAGCAACAAGCTGTTCTCTCTCTGCAGAATACTTGTTACTAATTGTTTTACTTGGAGGAGCTAGGAGAGGGGTAGCAGAATCTGACTGGCTCAAATTTGAGGAAAGAGGGAATTTATTGGAATGGTACGATCCGTTTTGCACTGGTAAATGTTTAACAACTGGCTCTGCAGAGCAAAAAAAGATGTGATTTATAGTGTTTGCTGGTTTCCTTCCTATAAATTCTCCCACCATGGCCAACTGCAAGCTCCCAATGTGACATCACCTGGCTCACAAAATTCCTGAAAAGTTAACAATAGGCCATCCTGAGCTGGTGGAGACAAGCTCACAGGATGGAAGGAAGGCAGATCAACAAGGCAGTGCCAGAGGGTCTGCATAGCAAGAACTACTCAATGGTATCATCAGGTCACTGCCATGTTAGCTTCCCTGCCGGACCTCCATACTGCCCCTACCACCTCCCATAGGTTTTATGCCCTTTAAGGGGCAAGTCATTCACCTCATTATCCACAAACTGTGTAACCCAAAGTAATGGCTCATGACATATAGTTGTGTCTCAAAATACCCTTAGTAATGGGCCCCAGTTTATACTTGCAAACTCAAATTGCAAAGTCCTAAACTGTAGAAAACAAGTTTGTAACAAGAGATTGGGGCAAAACTGACTGCAAGGCTTCTTTCTTTGTTTTTGTTTTTTGTGAGGCGCGCGCGCGTGTGTGTGTGTGTGTGTGTGTGTGTGTGTGTGTGTGTGTGTGTCTTTTTAAAACATTTTATTATGGAAAATTCACACACACACCACACACAGAAAGAATAATGTAATGAACTCATATTCTCGACAGTCATCTTGTGTCGACAATCATCGACAGTCATCTTATTCCATTCATATTTATATTCATTTTTTTTTTTTTTGAGACAGAGTCTCACTCTGTTGCCCTGGCTAGAGTGCCGTGGCATCAGCCTAGCTCACAGCAACCTCAAACTCCTGGGCTCAAGCAATCCTACAGCCTCAGCCTCCCGAGTAGCTGGGACTACAGGCATGTGCCATCATGCCCCGCTAATTTTTTTTCTATATGTATTTTTAGTTGGCCAATTAATTTCTTTCTATTTTTAGTAGAGATGGGGTCTCGCTCTTACTCAGGATGGTTTCAAATTCCTGACCTTGAGTGATCCTCCTGCCTCGGCCTCCCAGAGTGCTAGGATTACAGGCGTGAGCCACTGCGCCCGGCCTCTTTTTTTTTTTTTGTAGGAAGAAAAGCATCACAACAAAGATCAGAAGAGTGGTTAGGACTGTTATTTGGAATGGAATAAACTGGTTAAAATAATAGTTACAATTTTGAGGGCAACTATGGGTTAGGTGCTTTACATAGAGCATCTCATCAGATTTTCACAAGAGCCCCACAAAATTGGCATTATTATCTCAGTTTTTCAGATGGAGAAATTGAGGCTAGAAATCTTAAACACTTGCTCAAAGACAAAAAGCATGAGCAAAGTCTGATTCAAATTTGGAAGGAAGTCTATTCAAATTCAAATAGTCTTTCCTTGCTACTCAGAGAGGGGTCCACACAGCACTGTTCTGGATTCCTGGCATAAACTTGAAGGGAAATTTTCACAATGTCCAGAGCCCTTGATGTCCTGCAAATGAAGAAGGAAAATGTCCTCAAGTTCTTTGAAGCAGGAACCCTTTGAGGTGGCAGCAACCTTGACTTCCAAATGGAACAGTACTTCTACAGAAGGAAGAGTAATGGCATCAACATCATAAATCTGAAGAGGACCTGGGAGAAGCTTCTGCTGACAGCATGTGCCATTGTATGTCACCATCATATACTCTAGGAATACTGGCCAGTGGGCCATTATAAAGTTTGCTGCTGTCCCTGGGCCCACTCCTATTGCTGGAAGCTTCACTCCTGGAATCTTCACTAACCACATCCAGGCAGCCTTCTGGGAGCTGCATCTCCTGTTGGTTAATGATCCCAGGGCTGACCAGCAGCCTTTCACAGAGGCGTCTTATGTTATACTGCTTACCATCGCTCTGTGTCACACAGATTCTCCTCTGTGCTATGTGGATATTGCCTTCCCATGCAACAACAAAGGAGCAAACTCAGTGGGTCCGAGAAGTTTTGCTCATGCATGGCACCATCTCCTAAGAACAACCATGGGAGGTCATGCCTGATCTCTACTCCTACAGAGATCCTGAAGACATGAAAAGGAAGAACAGGCTGCTGTTGAAAAAACTGTGACCAAGGAGGAATTTCAGGGAGAATGGACAGTGCCAGCTCCTGAGTTCACTGCTACTCAAGCTGAGGGTGCAGACTGGTCTGAAGGCATGTAGGTGCCTCTGTGCCTATTCAGCAGTTCCTGCTGAAGACTAGCGCGCTCAGCCTGCCATGGAAGACTGGTCTGCAGCACCCACTGCTCAGGCCACTGAATGGGTAGGAACCACCACTGAGTGGTCTTAAGCTGTTCTTCCACAGGCTCTTAATCAAGATGGAAATAAGATCGACAGAAAATAAACACCAGTTTCTAAAAATTGTGTCCATTAAAAAAAACAAATAAACTTGGAAAAATATAAACTATGTTATACCCAAATGTAAACAGTGGTTCCCTCTGGATGGTGAAATTATGGGCTTTTATTATCTTTTTTGCCCATTTTCTTCTGATTTCTCTATAATTAACATCCCCGAGCAGCATATCCATCCAGATATGCTGATAAGGGCTATGATATTCTTCTTCACAGGCCCAACTGGTATGCTGCTAGTGCATCCCCCTGAAACAGATTCAAGAAAAACTAAACAAATTTCTAGATTTTTTGTGGGATTAATGAGGCTCTGGGCAGAAGTGGACCCAGCAATCATCATGGAGCTAGTGCTACCACATTCTTAAATGTGGTCCAAGCTCACTAGACTGAATTCAGATAAGCATAGCATCCCAGCCAAAGACGCGATCGGCTTTTTCTTCTGCACCAGTCCTTAAGCTTTATTGTACCCAGTGCCAATTTGACCGCAACCAGTGAAGAGAGAAGGGTGATAATTAGTACAGACAGTACGGAAACCATGTTAATGGGTCAATTACTAAACAGCTACTCCTGCAGCAAAATGGTTGCTGCTTCACTTCTATCTTCCAAATCTCAGCCGGGCATGGTGGCTCACGCCTGTAATCCTAAGCACTCTGGGAGGCCGAGGCGGGCGGATTGCTCAAGGTCAGGAGTTCGAAACCAGCCTGAGCAAGAGCAAGACCCCGTCTCTACTATAAATAGAAAGAAATTAATTGGCCAACTAATATACATAGAAAAAATTAGCCGGGCATGGTGGCGCATGCCTGTAGTCCCAGCTACTCGGGAGGCTGAGGCAGCAGGATTGCTTGAGTCCAGGAGTTTGAGGTTGCTGTGAGCTAGGCTGACGCTACGGCACTCACTCTAGCCTGGGCAACAAAGCAAGACTCTGTCTCAAAAAAAAAAAAAAAAAAAAAACAAATCTCACAGGAGACTCTCTCTTGTGGCCCACCCTAAGAGGAAAAATACAAGGAAGAAAATTCTGGGAAATGTAGTTCAGCCTACCCAAGTTAACTCCTCAGGGAAGACAGAAATAAAGGCTTGGACTAAGGAAGAGCCTGATGGACTGAACTAGGCCTAATATAAAGAAGTTATGAGAACAACTTTCAAACAACTCGAGATGTCTAATAATAATATTGACTGCATCATAAGCAGGAAGCTCTTCATCTCTGGATATGTTAGAGCAGAGGCTTATGGGAAAACTGAGGAAGGTCTTACACCAGCTAGGAACCACACTTTGTTTTTACAAACCTATTTTAGTTGCACTGGGCAAAGGTAATGAGATCTTGAACTAGGGTAGTTGTGGTGGAGATGGTGAGGGGAGAATGGATTTGGAAGACATTATGGAGGTAGATTTAAAAAGGACTTAGCAACTAATTTAAGGTAAGGCCATGTATTAATATCCTATTGCTTCTATAACAAATTATCACAAACCTAGTAGCTTAAAATGCTAAAAATTTATTCTTATACAGCTCTGGAGGCCAGAAGTCCAAAATGAGTCTTTCATGGCTAAAATCAAGGTGTCAACAGGGCTGGTTCTGGAAGTTCCAGAGTGGCTGCTGGCACTCCTTGGCTCATGCCTGCATCACTCTAATATCTGCCTCCATGGTCACATTGACCTCTCCTCTTCTGGGAAAAATCTCCCTTAGCCTCTCCCTTATAAGGACACTTGTGATTATATCAGTCCCACTCAGATAATCCAGAATAATCTCTCCATCTCAAGATTCTTTTTTTTTTTTTTTTTTTTTTTTTTGAGACACAGTCTCACTTCTGTTGCCCGGGCTAGAGTGCTGTGGCATCAGCCTAGCTCACAGCAACCTCAGACCCCTGGGCTCAAGAGATCCTCCTGCCTCAGCCTCCCAGGTAGCTGGGACTACAGGCATGCGCCACCATGCCTAGCTAATTTTTTCTATTTTTAGTTGTTTGGCTAATTTCTTCCTATTTTTAGTAGAGAAGAGGTCTTGCTCTTGCTCAGGCTGGTCTCGAACTCCTGAGCTCAAGCAAACCTCCTGCCTTGGCCTCCCAGAGTGCTAGGATTGCAGGTGTGAGCCACCGTGCCCAGCCCATAACCCTCATATTAGAGATAGGGAAATTGAAGCTTAGAGAAAAGAGAAAGAATTGCTCAGGTCATCAAGCCAAATAGAGTTTGGTTCATTCATGTGACAAATATTTATTGACTGCTGACTCTATGCTAGGCAGACCCTGAGCTGGGTATTGGGGATACAGTGAAGAACAAGACAGACAGAGGCCCTGCCCTAATAGAGTTTTTAGTGCAATGGGAGAGACACAGAAGTGAGCAGGGTGGCAAGTGCTATGGTGGGAAAAGCTTAAATTGCTTAAGGGAGCATAGAGGAGAAAGCATGAGAGTTAAAAAAAAAATGAAGAGCAAGATTGTCTGGCTGAAATGCCAGCACAGCTGAAGGTAGACAGTAACTTGGCTATTAAGCCAGGCAGCAGTTTCATGACCTAAATGATATTTATAATTCCAGGGAGAAAAAAAAGAAGGCAACTCCCAGGGCCTTGACCCTGATTCCAACATTCCTTTGTACTTGGATCTTTTCTTCATGTTCCCCAGGCAGGCCAGAGACACAAGGAGAAGCACTTCAATAAACTGAGTGATCAACTGGTGGATTAAATCCTACAACTTTCAACAGACAAACAAATACGAGAAAACTCAGAAGTTTTGTTCTATTCTACTTTGCCAAGGGCACTCAAAATTAACAAAGTTGCCAGAGCAGGGATTAGCAGAGTACTTTCTGAGGAAAGTGAGGTTTGCAATGAAATTTGAAGTCCACAACAGGCAAGATTAACAGAGAGGGCAGCCCACTTTGTTTCACTACTTTAATACATCATTACAACTATCTTGAGGCCAGTTGCGTTAGAAGCCAATAATAACTTGAAGCAATCACATTTTGGGAAAGAACAAATATGAAGTGTAAAAATATATATACCACTTATCTAGCTCGATGTAAAACAAATTTTGATAATTTTTCTAGTCAAATTATCCCTAGCCCCTCATCTTAGCTATCATTAGAATATGCTTCTTCCCTCCCCCAAGGTGCTCCCTCTCACAAGAGTTCTGTGAGTCTCAGGGGTGTATGCTCATTTCAAAGGGTCAGTACTGGCTTCTGTTGCCTTAAGGAGAAAAAACTGGAAGCCTGCTCAGTCCACCTAGGAATTGTGTTTTCTTCAGCTGTTGTCGCTGTTGCTACAACACAGAGTTGCTAGGAGTCCAGCAGTCCAGCCCCACCCACTGCGACGCTGTGGTGGCTGAAGGTGCACCAGCACACTAGAAGCTTCTCAGGTGTTGGGGGTAGCCACAGAAGGAGAACTCCTTCTCTTCAGGAGAATAGTATAGTTTCCCAAGGAGAAGGGTGGGAATGCCAGAGGGACTTTAGAGAGAAAGTGTGAGGGCAAGTGGGAAGCCCCTCTTGTGAAGGCCTAAAATGGCGCGCCTTTCTCCCATCCCCTTGTATAGTTCTAGCGAAAGATAAAGCAGGGCTTCCTAAACCATGGGCCTTGACACACTAGGGTGCAGCCAATGGATTATAATTAGCGCAAGAATTACTGATCCTCCTCACAGGGTTTGGGACAGTCAGGCAGGCGGAGTTTGAAAGGGCCAGAGCCCACATGCCAGTCACCATCAGCTACTAGCAACCTAATTGGGCTTTTTTTCAGAGGACAGATGCTGTAGAACAGAATCTGGAATTTTGCCTTCTGGTCTCCAAAGACAGTCAGAAGTAAAGGCAATTATGACCCTCGCTGCTTCACTGTTCCATGCTGAGTGTACCCAAGGAGGTGATCGACAACCAGGACATCTACTCGAGACTAGGGAGAGAATGAGGAGAGAAACTGCTGGTGGGCACAGCTCCAGGTACCAGCCCCAACTCTGTATCTTCACATATTTTCCATACTTACATCTGTTTGCTACTGATAAGCCCTCTTAGCGGCACCCAAGCTAGCCTCACAGTGACTGCCTGTCAGCAAATTATATCATCATCATTATTCTGAAATACTACATTTGACATTAAAAAGTTCGATTGGATTTGGAATCCATTTGTGGCATCACAAGATATTTCACCACAGTACTTATCAATGAAAGAAAACGAAAAGCTGTTAGACTCTAGATATAATTTCAACTGTTGGCTGCGCACAGTGGCTCACGCCTGTAATCCTAGCACTCTGGGAGGCCAAGGCAGGAGGATCATTTGAGGTCAGGAGTTCGAGACCAGCCTGAGCAAGAGCAAGACCCTGTCTCTACTAAAAATAGAAAAAAAGTTAGCTTGGCAACTAAATATAGAAAAAAAAATTAGTTGG
>VSMD01038459.1:0-36815 GCA_008750895.1 Mirza zaza | reverse complement strand
AGGCAATTAAAGAGGGTGGAGCAGGTGGTGGTTTTGGCTCCCCCATGGACATCTTTGATATGTTTTTTGGAGGAGGAGGAAGGATGCAAAGAGAAAGGAGAGGTAAAAATGTTGTACATCAGCTCTCAGTAACCTTAGAAGATTTATATAATGGTGCAACAAGAAAACTGGCTCTGCAAAAGAATGTGACTTGTGACAAATGTGACGGCTGAGGTGGTAGGAAAGGAGCAGTAGAGTGCTGTCCCAATTGCCAAGGTACTAGAATGCAAATAAGAATTCATCAGAGGGGATCTGGAATGGTTCAGCAAATTCAGTCGATGTGCATGGAGTGCCAGGGCCATGGGGAACAGATCAGTCCTAAATATAGATGTAAAAGGTGCAATGGAAGGAAGATAGTTGGAGAAAAGAAGATTCTAGAAATTCATATTGACAAGGTATGAAAGAAAATAACCAGATAATAAATATATTTATTTATATTTATAATATTATAAATATTATATATTTATAATAAATAAAATAACCAGATAAAAATAATAAGGTATGGCCAGAAAATAACATTCCATGGTGAAGGAGACTAGAGCCAGGAGATATTATCATTGTGTTAGATTAGAAATTACCATGCTGTTTTTACTCAACGAAGAGAAGACCTTTTCATGTGTGTGGGCATACAGCTGGTTGAAGCATTATGTGGCTTCCAAAAGCCAATATCTACTCTTAACAACCGAACCATAGCCATCACCTCTCATCCAGGTCAAATTGTCAAGCATGAAGATATCAAGTGTGTGCTAAATGAAGGCATGCCAATTTACCATAGACCATATGAAAAGGTTTGTCTAATCATCAAATTTAAGGTAAATTTTCCTGAAAATGGCTTTCTTTCTCCTGACAAACTGTCTTTGCTGGAAAAACTCCTAACCGGGAGGAAGGAAGTAGAAGAGACTGATGAAATGGATCAAGTTGAATTGGTGGACTTTGATCCAAACCAAGAAAGGCAGTGCAATTACAATGGAGAAACATATGAGGATGATAAACATCCACATTGAAGATATACCACAACCATTTAAGAGTTGAAATAAAATTAAGTGACTATGTATTGAGATGTGATAGCCTAACAATTAAAACATAGATGCTCAAGCAGAGGAAAAGAAACAATAAAACAAAAAAGACGAGAGCAGAAACCAATGAAATTGAAAATAAGAAAACAATAGAGAATATTAATAAAGCCAAAAGCTGGTTCTTTGAAACATTGATTATATTGATAACCCTATAGACAGACTGACAAAGCAAAACATGAATATGATGCTACCAAGATCAGAAATGAAAGAGGGGTGACAATACAGACCTCATGGACATTAAAAGAATAATACGGGAATACTGCAACAACCCTATCAATAAAAATTCAGCAACCTCTATTAAATGATCTAAATCCTTGAAAGTCACAAACTGCCAAAACTCACCTACAAAGAAATTGGTAATCTGACTAGCCTTATACCTCAATGACATTGAGTATGTACTTTAAACCCTCTCCCAAAAGAAAGCTCCTGGCCCACATGGTCTCACTGGTAAATTCTAATATTTAAAGAAGTAATAACAGCAACTCTACACAATATTTTCCAGAAAATAGAAGAGAGAAAACAATTCCTAAGTGTTTTCATGCAACCAACATTAACCTAATACCAAACCAGATAAAGCTAGTAAAAGAAAAGAACAGACTCAAGACATATAGCCCTCATGAATATAGACCTAAAAATCCTCAATAAAACATTATCAAATCAATTCCAGCAATTTATAAAGGGACTAATACATCACAAGTGGGTTTTATTTCAGAAATAGAAAGCTTATTTAACATTTAAACATCAATCAATGTAATCTACCACATAGATTTAGTAAGAAATAAAAATTACATGATCACATATAAAGAGCTGCAGAAAAAGCATTTGACAAAATTGAACTCAAAAAAAGCTCCAAGGCCTAAGAAGTGAATTTAACATGATCACAATATACAGGTCAACATACGAAAATCAATTGTATTTCTATATATTAGCAATCAAGAATTGGAAACTCTGGGAGGCCGAGGTGGGTGGATCATTTGAGCTCAGGAGTTCAAGACCACCCTGAGCAAGAGCGAGACCCCATCTCTACTATAAACAGAAAGAAATTAATTGGCCAACTAATATATATAGAAAAAATTAGCCGGGCATGGTGGCGCATGCCTGTAGTCCCAGTTGCTTGGGAGGCGGAGGCAGTAGGATTGCTTGAGCCCAGGAGTTTGAGGTTGCTGTGAGCTAGGCTGACGCCACGGCACTCACTCTAGCCTGGGCAACAAAGTGAGACTCTGTCTCAAAAAAAAAAAAAAAAAAAAAAAGAGTTGGAAACTGAAAAATTTTAAAATACCATTTAAATAGCTCAAATAAAATAAAAATACTTAGCTATAAAACTAACAAAACGTGTAGGATCTGGATATTGAAAACTACAAAATCCTGATGAAATATCAAGGAAGACCTATATAAATGGAGATACCTACTGTGTTCATTCATAAATTGGAAAACTCAACATAGTCAGGATGTCAGTTCTGTCCAAATTGATCTATAGGTTTAAATCAACTACAATCAAAATCTCAATGGAAGTTTTATAGATATAGACAAGCTGACTCTAATATTCATATAGAAAGGCAGATGAGCTGTAAAAGCCAAAACAATTTTGAAAAAGCAGAATAAAGTTGGAGGACTCATACAGAAATAGAGCCACATAAATATTATGTGAGTCTATAAATATTACATCAATACATAAATATTACATCAATTTATTTTTGATCGTCTTTTTAACAAATGCTATTAGAATAATTGAATAAATGCTATTAGAATAATTGAATATCCAACTGAAAAAAAATGAAACTTGAACATTACCCCACACCTTATACAAACATTAGATCAATCAATCAAAGATCTAATGTAAAATGTAAAACCATAAAACTTTTAGAAGAAATGTAGGAGGAAAACTTTGCGACCTTGGGTTAAGGGAAGAGTTCTTTAATAAGACACCAATAATATGAGTTGAAACAAAATTAATGATATGGGAAAAAGTTAATGATAAATTAAACTTTATTAAAATTAAAAACCTTTACTCTGCATAAAACATTGTTAGTAGAATTAAAATTAATATTTGCAAATGATATTTCTGACAAAGGACTTACATAGAGAATATATAAAGACCTCTCAAAACTCAGCAATAAGAAAATAATTTTTTTTTAATGTTAAAATTTAAAACACTAGCAAGTGCTATACAGATAAATTAATAAATACAATTTACACATCATTATCTAAGTTTAGTCTAAAATTCAGGGATGTTTCAAAGTTAGGATATCTCTAAATGTAATCCATTACATTAATAGAAAAGACTAAAAATGTTGAAAATGTGTATGATAAAATTTAAAATCCATTCCTCATAAAATTCTTACTAAATATAATAATTCTTTAAAATAGTAATAGACTTACTAAAAGAAATAAAGAATATCTACAAAAAATCAATAGCAAACATTTTATTATTTTTTAAATTCAAAATATTAATATTAAGGGATACAAATATTTCTGTTACATGGATACCTTGTATAATGCTTACATTGGGGCTTTTAGTGTGCCCATCACCAGAATAGTGTTAATTCTACCGGATTGGTAAGGTTTTATCCCTCATTGCCTCCCACCCTCCCTCTTTCTTGGTTTCCAAAGTCCTTCATATCTCTTTGTGCCTATGCATGCCCATTGTCTAGTTCCCAATTATTAGAGAGTACATGTGGTGTTAGTTTTTTCATCCCTGAGATATTTACTTTGGATAATGGTCTCCAGTTCCATCCAAGTTGCTCCAAAAGACATTATTTCATTCCTTTTTATGCTGAGTAGTACTCCATGATATACCCATTTTCTTTACAAAGTTGGAGGACTCATACAGAAATAGAGCCACATAAATATTATGTGAGTCTATAAATATTACATCAATATTTATCAATGCATAAATATTACATCAATTTATTTTTGATCATCTTTTTAACAAATGCTATTAGAATAATTGAATAAATGCTATTAGAATAATTATTATGTGAGTCTTATTGATACACATAAGACTTATTGATACAATGACTTCTTTTCCTAAGGGTAGATACCTAGTAGTGGGATTGCTGGATCAAATGGTAAGTCTACATTTATTTATTGGAGGAATCTCCATACTGTTTTCTATAGAAGTTGTACTAATCTGAGTCCCACCAACAGTGGGGTAGTGAGAGGTAGGAATCCTGTTTCGTTCTTCTGCCTTTGGCTATCCAATTTTGCACCATCATTTACTGAATAGGGCTTCCTTTCCCAGTATATGTTATTGTCTGCTTTGTGGAAGATCAGTTGGTTATAGATAGATGGTTTTATTTCTAGGTTTTCTATTTTTTTCCATTGCTCTATGTCTCTACTTTTGTACCAGCACCGTGTTGTTTTAGTTACTATAGCCATTTAGCATAATTTAAACTCAGGTAATGTGATATCTCCAGATTTGTTCTTTTTGCTTAAGATTGATTGTTTTGGCTATTTGGACTCATTTTTTATTCCAAATGAGGCATAGAATTATTTTTTCTAGATCTGTGAAATATGATATTGGTATTTTGATGGGGATTGTGTAGAATCTGTACATCTCTTTAGGCAGTATGGGCATTTCAAAGATGTTGATTCTACCAATCCATGAGTATGGGATGTTTTTCCATCTGTTTGTGTCATCTGCAATTTCTTTCGTCAGTGTTTTGTAATTCTCCTTGTAGAGATCTTTTATTTCCTTGGTTAAGTATATTATCTTAAGTAATATAAGTACAGCTATTTTATTTTCATTGTAGCTATTGTAAATGATATTGAGTCCTTGATTTGACTCTCAGTTTGATTGTTATTAGTATATATTAATAGAAATGCTACTGATTTGTGTACATTGATTTTGGTTTGTTTTGTTTTTATGTGGAGCCATGCCCAAGAAGCCTTGAGCAAGTGGACTGTTGTGTACATTGATTTTATAACCTGAGATTTTGCTGAATTTATGTATCAATTCTAGGAGTCTTTTGGTGGAGTCTCTAGGGTTTTCTATATATAAGATCATATCATCGACAAACAGGGATAGTTTGACTTCCTCAAAGATTTGAATACCTTTTATTTCTTTCTCTGGCCTCATTGCTCTGTCTAGGACTTCCAGCACTATGTTGGATAGAAATGGTGACAGTGGGTACCCTTGTCTTGTGCCAGTTCTTAGGGGTAATGATTTCAACTTTTCCCCATTCAGTTGATGTTGGCTGTGGATTTGTCATATATGGGTTTTATAATTTTGAGGTATGTCCCTCTAAACCTAGTTTGTTAAGGATTTTTATCATAAAAAGGTGCTGGATTTTATCAAATATTTTTTTCTGCATCAATTGAGATGATCATGTGGTCTTCATTTTTGCTTCTGTTTACATAGTGAGTCACGTTTATTGATTTATATATGTTAAACTGTCCTTGCATCCCTGGGATGAAACCCACTTGATCATGATGAATTATCTTTTTGATGTGCTGTTGAATTCGGTTTGCTAGCATTGTATTGAGGATTTTTGCATCTATGTTCATGAGGCATATTGGTTTGTAGTTTCCTTTTTTTGTTGTACCCTTTCCTGGCTTTGGTATCAAGGTAATACTGGCTTTATAGAATGAGTTAAGGAGGATTTCCTCCTTCTCGATGATATTGAATAATTTCTGTATGATAGGTACCAATTCTTCTTTGTAGGTCTGGTAGAATTTTGCTGTGAAACTGGTCTGAGCCTTTTTTTATTGGTAGATTTTTTTATTCCTGATTCAATTTCACTGCTTATTATTGGCCTGTTCAGGATTTCTATTTCTTCCTGTTGCAGTCTTAGGAGGTCGTGTGTTTTCAGGAATTCATCCATTTCCTCTACATTTTCTAGTTTGTGCATGTAGAGGTTGATGTAATATTCATGGATGATATTTTGTAGTCCTTTGGTATCAGTTGTAAGTCTCCTTTTTCATTTCTGTTTCAGCTTATTTGCGTCCTTTCTCTTCCATTTCTGCTTAATCTAGCTAGAAGTCTATCAATTTTGTTTCTCTTTTCAAAGAGTTAAACTTTTGTTTCATTATCCTTTGTATTTTTGGTTTCCATTTTATTTAGTTCTGCTCTGATCTTTGTTATTTCTTTTCTTCTGCTAGCTTCAATTTGTTTTTCTCTTCCTTTTCTAGTTCCTTGAGGTGTGACATTATGTTGTTAATTTGTGATCTTCCTGTCTTTTGGATGTAAGCATTTAAGGCTATGAAATTCCCCCTTAACACTGCTTTTGCTCTATCCCATAGATTTTTGGATGCTTGTGTCATGACTTGTTCAGTTCAAAAAATCTTTTGATTTTCATTTTAGTTTTGTCATTGACCCAAGGATCACTTAGCAGCAGGTTGCTTAATTTCCATGATTTTATGTAGATTTGAGAGTTCCTCTTGAAATTGATTTCTAGTTTTATTCCACTCTGATCTGAGAAGGTATATGGAATGATTTTGATTTTTCTGAATTTGCTGAGACATGTTTTTTGGGCTATTATATGATCTATCTTGGAAAATATCCCATGTGCTGATGAAAAGAATGTACACTTTGCAGTTTGGGGGTAGAACATTCTGTAGATGTCTGTTAGGTCCAGTTGTTCTAGGAAAGCACAATTTTAAGCAGATAGTACATAGTCAATAAATGTTAGGTGCTATTATTATTGATGTTGCTGATTCAATTGAATCATAGCCAAAATTCAGACATAGACCATATTCTTTGTGTCCACTCAATATGATGGGCTGAGATACAAGGTTCACACTCCACAAAACTTGTGGTCTAGAAAGGGAGATGGCCAATAAATAAATGGGAGCCAGGCAGTGACAAGTATTCTACTGGGGGCTTATTCCACAGACATGGTGATCCAAAGAGGGAATGGCCAACTCAGCCTATAAGGAAGACTAAGGGGAATTTCTCATTAGAACAATGGAGCTAGTTTTCTAATTTAATTGTCAATGAATTATATAATAATTTATTACTATTTAATAAGGAGCAAAGAGGTAGAGAGTAATTTGAAATCATATCCAAAAAAGGCTTTACTGATGCACACAAGCACAGTGTTACCCAAACTTTGGGATTTTATAATATACTAACACTTCAGATAAAATGAAGGCATCCACATCAGTTTGACAGATTTTGATTTTGCCAAGTAAGGATTGAAAAGAAAGCAACTATAACTTACTTCCACTACTATTTAATAAAAATAAATTATATTTCATCCCCAAAAGTATAACTTTAGAATAAAAGCAAGTCCAATAAATTGACTAAATGGAGCTTTGTAAAGAATTCATAACGTTTGTCTCATTTCCCCCCACACTGAGGAAAACCTCCTTGGGGGCTGGCACAGGCTTTGCCCCAACACCTGGGAAGGCTGGTCGGTGGAAGACCAGAGGGCAAAGGTTAGGGTCTGTGCTCTGGGTTCCAGCCCTGGTGGCTCACCTGGCATCTGCACCACCTCAGACACAACACTAAAGTCTGTCCTGGTCTCAGTGTATTTGTCTTTCCTAACAGCTACCTCTTAAAGCTGCGGGGAAGATCAAGATCAGAAGAGATCATATAAGTGAAATAGTTTTGCCAACTGCTCTTTTAATGCAGTGGATTATTAAGAAAAGGTGGCACGTTCCTAAATATGAATTAGACAGCTCAGAGTTGGACAGCCACATGAGGTGGGTACAGTTGACCCTAAACTTCATGCACCTGGGGGCATGCTCAGCCAGTGAGCAGGAGCTCCAGGAGGAGGAGGAAGTGACAGATATAACCAGAAATCTTCTTCGGGGGCAGAAAGTCAGGGAGAAGGTTTTGAACTTTATCCTAAAAATAATGGAAAGCATTTCAATGATGGGAAGATTGGGGGAAGCAAAATGACAAAAGGGGGGGTTTTAATGTCGATGTAATGTCTTTTTAAATGAGTAAAGGGACATTTGGATTTTTTTATGATTATTACTTGGGACTTCCTTCACATAATCTCACAGTTGACTGAACACTCCCCTTTGACCTCTCCCTCCTTGGGGACCAACTCAGGTTTAATTGAAGCTTTTGTCTCTATCTCTGCCTTTGACAGCTGGGAGATTAGCAGGGGTTTGGCTAATTAGTATTTAACTGTTCGCTAATGTTCCCGTGGGTTTGTCAATCACAATCTAGTTTAAAATGGATCTAGAGTTTTCAAAATCTTGAAAAAGGGTTGCTGTGTCAAAGCCGATTCAATCTTTTGAAAGGTTTAAAGCAAGAGTCAAATCTACCTCTATGATCTTTTCAGGTACATTCCCCAAGAAAACAATATTTTGAATTGGAAATACGCTGCATCCTCTTTAAATGCGCAGGTTCCAAAGTGAAAGTTAAGAATGAGTGGCTGGGTCTCCATGCAGACCTGAGGTCTTAGGGTCTCCGTTTAAGGTAGCCACCAGTGACATGCTCCCTGTGCTTCCCAGGTAGCTTAGGAGCCACAGGAAGACATAGGCCTCGAAATGCTTCAGTTACCTCCCAAAGTCCACTGAAAGATGCCATTCAACTTGATCACCTACTTTTATTCATTCAGGCTGTCAATCATTCAATAAATATTTACTCTTTTTCTGTGCCAGGCAGTGAACTGATGCTGAGAATAGAGATGGAAAGATTTTTCCCCTAAAGAAGCTGACATTTTAGAGGGGAGACAGGCATGTAAACAACTGCCACACTGCGCCAACAACACAATGTGTGTATCTTACGTAATGCAATGTCTTATTGGGGTATGGCATGGAGCAACAGGAGCACAGAAGGAGGAAGTGTGTAGTGTGACAGCTGTCTAGGAAAGGCTTCAAAGAGGAGCTAACACTTCAACTAGATCTTGAAGGATGAGTAGGAGTTTCCCAGAGGAAAAGTAGGGGCAGAGAAGTCCAGGCAGAGGGAAGAGCATTTCAAAAGCATAAAACAAAATGCAAGGCTTGAGAGACAGGCAATAGTTAGATCATGGGTATTTTTATGTCATGTTTAGGAATTTAGATTTTTTTTATTCCATTAGAACAATGTGCTCTAAAGTCAAGACTTGCCACATAACTAGTTGTATGATCTTAAGTTAATTACCTCAACTTTCTGAAATTTAGGGTCTTTGTCTGAAACAGGGACAACCAAACATCGAAGTGCTAGCACAGTGTCTCACATAGAGGAGGTGCTTGAATTATTTCCTATTGCATATGAAAGTAGCTTAAACCAAATCTCTTCCACATGTGGGAGTCCAGAGGTTGGTAGTTCAGAGCTGATATGGCAGCACTGAAGCCTTCAAAGACCCAGTCTCCACTGTTCTAGAATATGGATTCTGTCTTCAGGATATCCTCAAATCCAAGGTGGTTATTAGAGCTCTACTCCTGTTCTGAGCAGCAAGAATTAGGAAGGGCCCAAGACAGAACCTCCCAGCCAGGTCAGCGTTAAGCTCTAAGCAGCCTTCCTAGAAGCCCCCCACAATGATTCCACTTTCATCATAGCAGCTTTCTCATGGCCATACTTTGCTTCTGGGATATAGAGTCTTTGTGGGGCAGTTGGGTAGAGGCAAACATTTCCATACTGAAACAAACCAGGGCTTTGCTATGGTGATGACGTAGGCTCTGCTGCCACAAGTATCTTGTGGCCCATATTACAGCTATAATTTCCAAGTCTGTTAGTTAAATTCTAGAGATTGAAAATCTTAGTGCAACCCAGCCTAAGGATTGTCTCCCCTGAGTCAGATGTCCCCTCCTTGACTTATCAGCCAGTGGAGAGAGCAAGAGCAGGTCACGTAGCTCTGTAGTAGCCCAACCTTCTCCTTTTCTACTGATGTCATCATATGTATAAAGAAGAGGAAGAGCAAGACTTGAAGTCACAGCTGCATAGCTAAGATGTGCCCACCAGCACCACACCCAACCACAATCGCCAGGACTGTCACCATCACCACCACTGCTACTGCTCCCAGCACTACGACTCTCTTCATCACTATAACCACCCTCACCTCAATCACCACTACAGCAACCACTACTACCATCACCACCACCTCCATCAGATAACCACCATTATCACCACCACCATCAGAAATCACCACCACCACTCCACTACTCCCCTCCCCGCCACCATCCCTACCACAATCACCTGCCTCTGTCACCACCACTACCACCACCACCATTACTACCACTTACTACCATTCCCTCCATCTCTGAAACCATCTACACCTTCACCAACATCACCACCACAACTACTGTCAACACCATTACCACCACCACTATTACCACCGCCTCCAGCATCACCACTACCACCATCACAACCATCTCTACCACCATCACTGTTATTACCACTACCACACCACCACCTCCATTATCACCGTCACCAGCTCCCTCCATAATTACCACCACTGTCACCACCACCACCACCACCATCAGTATCATCATCACCGTGATCACCTCCACCATTCCACTCCACCCCTGCTTTAATTATCACCATTCTCACCATTACTACCACCACCTTCAACATTACCACCACCACCATCAACACCCACTATCACTATTTCTGCCACTACCTTCACCACCACCATCTCCACCATCATCAAAGCCACCGTGCACCACTGTTACCACTGCCTATAAAAATCTAGGCTGAAAAAGAAGATTTCCACTGTAGGTAAATTAATCTTGAAGAGAGAGGAGGTAGAAGTAGGATGAATGCCTATGAATTTTCTAACTACATCAATGTTGACAACTTATCCATAGTCCATAGTTATCCAGTCCTGAAAACTTAGAATCACCTTGTTCTCCATATCCATCCAGTTACTAAGTACTATAGATACATATTTCTGATTTGTCAGAAATATGTCTTCCTACTTCCTCTGCTGCCATCATCCCTCATTTCACAAATGGATGATTACAGCTATTTCCTAATTGGCTCTCTTCCTCCCACCTATCTACACTCCAAAGTATTTTTCATGTCTTGCCAAATGAATCTTTCTAAAATATTGATTTCATTGCTTTTTTGCTCTTCTCAAAATCCCTTAGCCAAATTTTCCCATCTAGAACTAAAAGCTCTAGATCCAGATTCCTTTTCCAGTCCTATTTCCTATGATGCTCACCCTAGAATTTGGGGCTCCCACTAGGCTGGGGTATTCGTTATTTTGTCAAACCTAGTATGGTCACACATATGTCCACACTACAACTCAAACATGCCCTCTATTTGGTCTGTCTTCTATAGTACCGTTTCTATAAAAATTCTACTTATTTTTCAAAATTGGGCTTAAAATGAGGAGATGTTGTTCAAAGGATACAAAGTAGCAGACATATAGGATAAACAAGTCTAGAGATGTACAACATGAGGACTATTGTTAATAACATTGTATTGTATTGGGGATTTTTCTTAAACAAGTAAATTTTTATCTGTTCTCATCACACATACAAAAAGTAACTATCTGAGATGCTATCTTAATGAACTTCACTGTAGTGATCATTTTACAATATACATATCCTCCAAATATACACAATGAAATTTATTTTTAAAAAAATGAAAACAAAACAAAACTGGGCTTATATCAAACATCTATGGAATTTAAGAGCTTCCCCTTAAGGCACTAAGGGACTCCACTTCAAGATGACAGACTAAGTCCCTGTGTTAGTCTCTCCATCTCCCGAGCCCTCAAAATGATTGTAGAGCACTAAAGGCATAAATCTGTAACAGCCAAGAGAATGGGAGAACACTCATCAACAAACAAGAGGTTTTAATAAATTTCCAGAAGATAGAAAGTAAATGCATATGCATCAGTGGCTTGGAGCAGAGCAGAACAGATGAAACAGCAGTCTTGAGGAAGCTGCAGGGATTGGAAAGCAACAGGACCACAGAACCTCTGGACACAGTCTGCACATCTGAGAGTGGAAATAGCAGCAGGGCTGAACCCCAGGGAACGAGTGAGAGGACTTGAACAAAATAGTACACACTCCACTCTTGCACAAAGCTCAGGCAGGCAGGCATTTACACCCAATCAGGAAAAAAGCATTTTTCTTAAAAAAGTAAAAGGCCACCATATACCCACTATGGCTTGATTGTGCCCCCCAAACTTCATGTGTTGGAAGCTTACTCCCCAACGCAGCAATATTAAGAGGTGGGACCCTTAAGAGGTGATTAGGTGTGATGAGGACTTCACCCTCATGAATAGATTAATGACATGTTTGTAAGAATGAGCCAGTTATTGTGGAAGTGGCTTCCTGACAAAAGGTTCAGTTCGACCCAATTTCCTCTCTCTGTCTCCTTTGGACACTTCCATGCCATGTGATGCAAGAAGGACCTCATCAGATGTGGCCCCTTGACCTTGGACTTCTCAGCCTCCAGAACTGTGAGCCAAATAAATCTCTTTTCTTATAAATTACTCAGTCTATGATATTCTGTTATAGCAGCAAAAATGTTCTAAGACAGTACCTGAAGTTAACTAAGGCAACGCCTCTAAGTGTTAGCACCTGAAAGTAACGCAGTCCTCATTCTGGCTTTTGGAAGCCCTTCAGCTGGTGATTAGCTTCTCATTGGCTAAAGGGATGCCCACAAGTTCAACAAGCCCACACCTGTGTATAGAGAATTCTCCACTAGCCTTCCCATTCCACTCTTAAATATCAACAAACACTCAAAGGTATCCAGACATTTTAGGAAAAGCAGCAGTTAGAAAGAGAAAGCCCAAGAGAAACTAAACACCAATCATTCAAGTTCAGTGATTTTTGTTTTAAAAAAATCTAATTAGTAGGTTCAGGGGGACTTAAAGAGCTATTTAATCCACAGATCAAGAATATGAAACTATACAAAGGAATGACTAGGAATTAGGAAACTAATTTCTAATAAATTAATTTTGGAAATTAAAAATGTGATTGCTGAATAAAAAGTTAAATAGAAGAGTTGGGGAGAGGGAAGTCTAGAAAACTCAGAACATAAAAGGAAAAAGGGAAAGGAATAAAAAATATGGCCAACAAAGGTAAAAGACATAGAGCATCAAACTAGTAGGTCCAACACTCACCCAATAGATTGCAAAATGAAAGATGCCAAACAAATGCAGAAGAGACAATTGTCAAAGAAATAAACAAAGGTATTTTTCAGAGTGAAAGAGAGAAGTGAATTTCAAATGGAAAAGGTCTATGAAATGCAAAATGGATTGAATAAGATCAGACTTACACCTAGACAAATCATTGTCAAAAATAATCTTCATTTATGAAGTCTTTATATATATAATGCATGCCTTTATGTAAATAAAACCAAAGTTGATGGGAAAAGAAATGGAGGTTTAAATATAACATAGTTACGTATAAATTTGATAAATAAAAATAATGCCACAGGCCTCTTATTTGGGTATGTAAAAGAAACCACCTGGAGTATTCTAACTGGTTATTGTTTCAGTGATTGTCTCTAGAGAATGGGGTTTGGGTGGGGGAGGCATGGGGCAGTTCAGTGATTTTTGAACATACCTGTGTAACCATCACCTAGGTCAAGCAAAGAACATTGCCAGTAGCCCAGGGGTTCTGTTGCTGCCCACCCACAATCAGGACTCTCCTCTAGTCTGAATTCTAACACCATGGATTAGGTTTGCCCATATTTGAACTTTACATGACTAGAATCAGTCTGCCTTCTTTTGTTCAATATTTTGTTCCTCTATGGTGCTACATGGAGCATTGTCATTACTACATAGATTTTCATTGTATGACTCTATTACAATTTATGTACCCATTCTACTATCAGTGGACATGTAGCTCATTTCCGATTTTTTACTAAAACAGTGAGTACAAATAACTACACGTTGTCTGTTTTGGTATTTAATAGAGCAATTCCTCCAGCTTTGTTCTTCTTCAAGATTGTTTGGTGGCTTAGCACTTTGGCAGGCTGAACCAGGAGAATCGCTTGAGGCCAGGAGTTCCAGACCAGCCTGGACAACAGAGTGAGACCCAGTCTCTACAAAAATAAAAGGTAAAAATATGAACCAGGCATGGTGGCATGTATCTGTAGTCCCAGCTACTTGGGAAGCTGAGGGCTGAGGCAGGAGGATTGCTTGAGCCCAGGAAATCAAGGTTACAGTGAGCTATAGTCCCACTACTGCACTCCAGCCTGAGTGCTTAAAAAAAAAAAAAGATTATTTGAGGATTATTTTTAATTCTTTGCTAAAGACAACCAAAACAACTCTTTGTAAACTTTCTAGTTCTTTATAAACTTTAAAATTAGCTTATCAATTTCCACATAGAAAAAAATTCTGAAATTTTGTTTGGGTTTGCCTTGAACCTACATATCAGTTGGGTGGGGAAAGAACTAACATTTTAACAGTATTTAGTTTTATAAATCATGAGCATGATGTAGTTCCATTTATTTAGGTCTTCTTTAATTTCTTTCAAAAATATTTTATAGTTTTCTGGGAAATAATCCTGTACATCCTACATTAGACATGATTGTAGGTATTTGGTGTTATTTTAGTCTAACTGATCTTTTTTTAATTTAATTTTTTGACAATCTATACAATAGAATTTTTAAATATCAACATTGTATCCAGCCACTTTGCTAAACTACTGTTTAATCTGAATAGTTTGTCCATAGATTCTTTTGCATTTTTTACACACAGTAGCACAGTATCTAAGGATAATGGTAATTTTAAATCATTTTACCTTTTATTTTCTTTTCTTGCTTATTACACTGACTAGAACACCTTGAACAATGTAAAATAGACCTGAGAATAATAGCATTTTTATCTCCTTTCCAATCTCAAGGGAAATAACTTTAACATTTCATTATTACATATGATGTTTGCTAGATTTTTTGGTAGATACCATTTACCAGATTAAGGAAGTTTCCTTCTGTTCTTAGGTTGTTAAGAGGTTTTGTGTATTTTTGTTGTTGCTGTTTATCATAAAAGGGTGGTAAACTTGTAAAGTGCTTTTTTTTTTTTCTATACTTGTTGAGATGATCATATTTTTGTTTTCCTTTATTACATTAATTTATTTTGGAGTGTTAAACTAATCTTGCATTTCTGGAACAAACCCAATTTTCTTGGAACAGATTATTCATTTTTTATCACTGGATTCAGGGTGCTAATATTTAGTTAGCATCTATTTCTAGCTTTTGCATCTATTTTCCTATATGTTTCTCACTTTTGTACCAATTTTTGTCCAATTTTGATATTTAGGTAATGCTAGTATTATAAAATAACTTGGGAAGTGCCCCCTCTTTTTCTCTTCTCTGGAAATGTTTAGGTACATTGGTCTCATTTCTCCTTTAAATATGTGGGTAGAAGTCTTCAGTGAAGCCATCTGACCCTGGAGTTTTATTTGTGGAAAAATTTAAATTATGGATTCATTTTCTTTACTATAATAGTTATTGAGTCATTCAGCAGCTATGTTAGGATTATTTCACTTGTTTGCTAAAATTTTAAATCTTGTCTTTAATTTTCTTAAACTCATCAGCTGCATTATCTTAATATCTATATCTAATAATTCTATTATCTGACTATCCTGTGGATTTTTCAATTGTTATTTTTCTTAGTTTTTATTCGTATTATTCAGATACGCTGTGCCTGGTTGTTCCTTACTGCATTCTGGACATCACGCATAGAGAACTGTAGAGACAATTTGAAGTCTAAAATGATGCCATTATACTCCAGAAAGGAGTTTTGGTTTGCATCTGGCACACAGCTGTGCTAGGGAAGTCCCCCCACTTGACTCCAATCAAGCACTGAAGTTGTTTGCACCGGCCCCATTGATCTGCTTTCGTGTCACCTTACACCCAGGTGTGTTCCCTCCATGTCCCTTCCCAAAGCTGTTTTAGTGGGATCTAAACTCTGATTTCATCTCCCAGCCCCATGACTCTGTCAAAAGTCCTACTAAGCTTGACAGTTTTTAGCTGCCTTTTCTGAGTCTGCAAATACCTCTAGGGAAAAAGTGGCTCTGACTGCCAGATCACCTCTCTGAGCTTCCTTCTTCTTCCAGCATCTAGTTCTGTAATTCTTCACTGAAGCCTTCAAACTAGTTTCCCTTTACATTTTGTCCAGTTTTTCTAGTTGTTATCAGTGGGATGGTGGTTCCGAACCTGGACTGCCATGATTGCAATCAGAGCACCTCCATTCAGCATTATCCGATTTTTAACTGCACACGTGTCTTACTTCGATTTAATGAACAACAAACAAAATTAGCAATAATGCTTACAGAATCAGAATCCCTGTGGACACTTAGAAATTTACCTTTTTAAAACAAATATCCTAAGCGATCTCTGTATGTAGTAAAATTTGAGAAACACTATCTTATACCATCATTATCCACCAATAACTAAACGCTGAGTTTGTTTATCAGATAAAGGAGCTGAGAGTAAAGTTCCAAAAGTGGCCAGGCCACGAGAGACAGTCACTTGGGGAATGGAGGTTGGGCCGGGGTTGGGGGTGGAGTTGAGTGGTCACAGTGAAAGACCCTCGTCAGGAGGAAGGGCCTAGTGCTTGGCAGGCATGTGGGTGTGTGGTATGTAGAGGAATGGAAAGAACTTCTCTACTGTGGAAATACCTCAAGAGATCCCAGTCATGGAATTAGGCCCTTCATGAAATGAACTCTGGCCTTGCTACATTAAATACAGAAGCCTATAGGGAAGTAGTTTGCATAGCACTCTACACTGAAAAAACAGATTAGTCCTCTCCAGTTAGTTTCAATCCTATACGTGTATATTTATTTAGTGGCTCCAACAAAAATGTCTATGATGGGTGAAGATAGACTATATCATAGTCAAGTGACAACAGTGTCTCCCTCACAGACAGGACACTATAAATAACGATGTCTGGCATGGAGTGGGAACCACAGAAAACCAAACCAAAACAAAAAGCAAAAACTCCAAATAAATTGTGCACGCTTAACGAATGGAACGGAGGGGATTTGTGCTGATAGCTCCGGGCACGAGGGCCTGGCTGCCGAGAGGAGAGTGACCGCTCGTTCACTGCTTCCCGGCTCTGTGTTGTATTTGGAGTCAGCACGTCAGTTCCCCTGCTTTTTCTTTAAAGGAATTAAAACCATAAACAAAGAGTCCCACCCTCTCCCGCATGGTTGTTTTTGCTCAGAATCTGTGTGAGACCGGCTTAGAGGCTGAGAGGCCAGGACGTGGCTGGAATGTCACTCACAGCACGTCTGTGCTGTGACTCAGCCCCTTTCTTACGGGCTCAGGACCAGGGAGTGGAGGGAAGAGTTCCTTCCATGCTGGCATGACAGGGAATGAGCTGTCATCACATTTGCCTTTCTTAGTCTTTTTCTTCATTTTCACCGGGGTTCCATAGGGTACAGGTATGGGTATAGAATAAATAACATGTTGCATTTTTTTAACTTGTGTTTTTCATCCATTTACAAGTCACATCCTCTACCCCAGTGACTGGGAGAGGAGAAGCTTGCTCTACCTGCCACGCCGGAGCTGGCCCTGAGAACCAGGGCACTTGCTTGGGCCTCACGGGACTGATTTCATAATTGCCCAATTGTGTACAACCCAGGGGTGCAGCTTGGGACACGTCCCTTTTCCCCTAGTTTTAATTAGCTACTATGCCTGAGTTGCCTGCGTACACAGAATTGTTTAGGAAAATAGGATTTCTACACTAAAGCTGCGTCTTAAGTTCTTATGGAAAGACTGACTGAGAGGAACAGCATTTTTGGAGTATAGTGTACTGCCTGAAGAATATGCTCCCCTATTTACTCTTCCAGATACTCTTTAATTTATCCTTGAATTAAGTCATCTCATTAAAGAAAGCACCCAGGCTTTACTGTGTTGCTCCTCTGCCCTCACCTATCCCCATAGAATCATTCTTGCTGAAGTATACCTTGGCTCGGAAAGAGAAAGAGTAGCAAAAATGGCATATAAGGCATGGTATGGTCTCTACTCCAAGGATGAGATTCATTAAGTAACACCACATTGCAGTTGTGTGGTGTTCAGAAAAAAAAAAATGTTGGCTTTAGTATCAGGAATCACTTATACCAAATCATTTTATTCTCCCATTATTAACATTGACCCAAGGAACTAATCTGGTTTTCATTTTCATGTTGGTTACTAGAAAGCTGAGGGACAATTCTGAAGTAGCACAGTACAGAGGACAAAAGCAGGGACTTCCAAGCCAGTCTGCCTAGTGAGGATCGTGGCCCTGCTACTCACTGGCTGTGTGATTTGGGATTAGTTACCTAACTTCTCTGTACTCTTTCATCAGCCATAAATTGAAATGATTATAGAACCAACCTCATAGGTTGTTATGAAGATTAAATGGCTTCATAAAGGGCTTAGAACAGTGACTGATACATATTAGGGCTTGTTAATAAAATAAGCTCTTCAGTGTGCATTTTTGTATTAACCTTACTCACAGCTCCATTTTATGTCCTTATCTTTGTTTTATATTTTTTCTTTCTCCCTTATTTCACCATTTCTATGGCTAATATGCCATTTATGCATATATATATGGAGATTTTTAAAAATAATTCCTCTACTGTTAGATCTTTAAGTTGTCAGTAATGTGTTCCTATTATTTCATTGCAATATCATCTTTGTGCATAATAACTCTATATTTTTTGTAATTTCCTTAGAATAGATTATCAGAATTTAAATTATTGCATCAAAAGGTATGAATGCATTTAAGGCTTTTGATTAATATTGCCAAAATGATTTCCAAAAGGTCATATCAGTGTATGTGTTGTTCTTCTATAAGTAGTAAATAAAAGTACTGATTTCTTCATAGTTGCATGGATGTCAAGAATTATCTTTAAAAAATAATATAAAATATGAAGGCTCTTTTAAAATGAGACCTTCTTTTGGTGTGGCTCTACACTTTGAAAATTCTAACGGCCCAAGAGATCCAGAACTTTCTTTTGCTCATTTAAAAAGACATATGTAATGAATCTAGGATACTTCCGAAATGCTAGAAATTCAGACAATGTTATTGGCTATTTAAATATACAATTGGCTATTTAAATATACAATTTATGTCATTTTTGTGTGTTGCTATTTTCTGATAACATTAGCATATCAGCATTTTCCCCACATTATTATAAGCATTTTGTAGGAACATCATTGGCACTAATTGGTATAACATTCTACAAGGTGAGTATTCATATATCATAAATTACCTATTCATTCCCATGTCATTAGTCATTAGAGTTTATCCAGTTTGGGTGATTATAAATAATGCTGTAATAGACATCTTTGTGTAGAGGCTCTTCCATGATCTACTCATTTTTCTTAAACCGGATTGCCAAAAGCAGAACTACTGGGATAAAACATGAATAGCTACAGGCTCTTGATTCATATTGTCAAATTGTTTGGAGAACATTTGAAAGCAATTTTAGAAACATAAAGTAACATGGTTTGGGGGAGAGGGAAGGATGTGTTTTCATTTCTGTAGAGAACGTCTTTACGGGACCCAACTTACAGTGAGGCTGATGAAGCCCGAGCAGCAGTGCCCTCACTTGCACAGGCCTCTTCCTGTATGTCAAGTTGCTAAAGTAAGACATTCTAACCCAGTTTTCAAGACTAGTGTCTCTTTCCACTCCTTCTTCTACTTCATCACACCTCCCATCAGGTTGGTGGTTTTGAAACATTCATGGGCATTTTTGGTATATATCTAAGAAGTTGAGTACCTGATTTTGTTTTTATAATTTTTCTTAAAGACAGCTCCTAAAAGTTGTGTAAGCTTTCGGGCCCCACAAAACTTGCATCCGCCCCTGCATTTCCATTTAAGATATGCAATTTGAAAAATGCCAGGATTTGTTTAGCAAGCCCTATGGCAACCCAGCCAAGCAGGGTTGGTTTTAAGAAAAGTCAAGAGCTGTGATCTGGGCCAGCTCTTGGAAATGAGAGCAGGATGAAGCCTCTTGAACCCCTATGTTGTTGAAAGCTGGGTGTCCCTGGACAGATGAAAAAGAAGTCTACCAGAGATTGGGCCCTTGAGAGGAAGGAAAAGGTGCCACTAGGGTCCTTGGTCTGGATTCTAGAAACAGGACCCAAGTTCCTTTCATCTGGTGGCTGTGCCCACAACTCTAAGCACACTGCCAATGACCAGCCTGGAGGCAGGGCTTGCCAAGGCACCATGCCAGGATCAGGATTTGGTGGCACCCAAGGTGCTGAGCAGAAACCAGAGAACTGCTCTGGAAGTGGACAGGATGCTCAAAGTGCAGGATCTGGTCTACTGGAGCCCATCAACTCCATCCTTTAAGGCTTGATTAGGGAAAGGGAGTGAAGAAGAGACAAAAACCAATTGTTATCATCACGCACAACTCTATCCCCCATCCAAAGTCTTCTGTTTATCCTTTGTTCCTAAAGGAAAATATGCAGTGGGATAAAGACAGATTGAGATAGAAAAAGAGGCCAAATAAGATAGGGGAGGGGGGTGAATGGGTTGGGTAAATTCACACCTATCGGGCACAATGCACACTAACTGACTGAAGGGAACACTTATAACTTCAATTCAAACTGTACAAAAGCAAATTATGCAACCAAATTGTATGCACCCCCGTAAAATTGTGAGGAAAAAAAGGTGGCTCATTCCTGTAGTTCCAGCACTATGGGGAGGCCAAAATGAGAAGATTGCTTGAGGCTAGAAGTTTGAGACCAGCTTGAGCAACATAGTAGGACCCCGTCTCTACAAAAAATAATTTTAAAAAGTTAGCCATCAGGGTGGCACAGGCCTATAGTCCCAGCTACTCGGGAGGCTGAGGCAGGAGGATTGCTTGAGCCCAGGAGTCTGAGGTTACAGTGAGCTGTGATGGGACGTGTAAGGCCCCTTAGAGGTGGAGGATAAGGGAGAGGCACTTAAAGCTGTCTAAAGGGCAAGCATGTGTCCTTGATTTGGGAGGGAACAGTCTTAATTTCTTTTGTTTGAGACAGGGTCTCAGTCTGTCTCCCAGACTGGAGTGCAGTGGTGTCACCATAGCTCACTGCAACCTCAAACTCCTGACCTCAAGCGATCCTCCTGCCTCAGCCTCCTAAACTGCTGGGTTTACAGGTGTGAGCCTCTGTTGCCAGCCCGGTCTCAAGTCTTAATGTTCTCTCCTGCTATTTCGATTTGGAATTCTGAACTGTTGGGACAGGTCTCTCGCCTTCACAGCCCTGTCTTTGCTGTTGTAAAGAAGGACCATAGAGAGAGAAGATGGGGTCTGAGCTTTGAGAGTGAAGCGTAGTGAGGGGAGTTGGGGGCGGGCGAGTCTTGGGTAGAAGAGATCACAGACTTGACGGAGGGCAGAGGGAAAGCCACCACTTCTAATTCTTGAATTTCAATTATATGCAAAATTGTGGTACATTTTGATACATTAAAGCAAAAATAAACCTCAAGCCTTTTAAGTCAGAACTTTGCATACACAATAATAATAATAATAATAAGTAAACGATAAATACAAAGCTAAAGCTTTCCGGGGACTGATTCCAAGACACCATCAGAGAGCAGTTTCCTGGCCTCCTGCAGCTCACCCGCACGCCTCGTCCCCCTGCGCCAGACTTGCCAAAGCTCCAGCGCCACGTCAAAGGGCGTATCTAACCCCTGACTTGCAGGAGAGGCTAAATCTCTGCTAGTCCTTGGAATGTAATTACCATTAAGGTTGAAAAACGAGGGTGATGAACAGCAGTGGCAGGTTTTTTCAAGTTTATGTAAACGCTGGCTGCAGGGAGACGGCTGGGACTTTGGAATCAAAGCATCCTTGTCACATCAGTGCTTTAAATCTCTAAGCAACTCCTTGAAGATCATCTGGCCTCTGCGAACACAAGCAGCTGATAAAAGGTCCCTCTAAGCTCACTCCTTATCTGCTCTCACAAGCACAGACTGCCTCAAAGAGGCATGCTAGGGACACCAGCCACCCAGTCGTGCGTGGGAAGTGTCTTCACGCCACGGAATGAGGCGGGCTTCTGGGGCACTTCCTGCAGGTGTTCTGGGCTTGGGGAGGATGAGGCTGTGGGGCTTCTCCCAGGGTGAATCATGCTTGCTTCCTTTAATCTCCTCCAGGGCCACATTAGTTCTGTTTGGTCAAATGAACTCCCAGGGCTACCAAAACGAAGCAAGAGAGCCACAGGCTACCTCTGGAGACTGAGAAGAAAGAGAGGGCATGGGTCTGTGCCCTTGTTCTAAAGATTAGGAATCTGTGACTTGAACGAAAAGTAGAAGCTGGGCCAAAGAGGTCTTTCCCAAGCCTTGCCTACCAGGGAATGGGCTAAGTGCTCTCTGGTTTGAACAGTCAATACTGAAGTGAGTTCAGTATCTTCTGTGGGCCTGCTTTGGTGGTTGAGCTTTCTGGCCTTGCTCTTGAGAATTAACGTTAAACCATGAAGACAAACATGAAACAGGGGGAGTGGTCCCTTAGCCTCAAGTCAGCAAGCAACCAATGATCATTAGCCATGTAGACAGCTCAGCTGAGTGGTTTTGGTTAATGCAATTTCCCTCCCAATTAGAGGCCAGTTAAGACAAAAACAAGCAATGTAAACTGCCTAGCACAGTGCCAAGCTCATCACATGCCATCAATAAATGCTGGTTCTTGCTCAACGCCTGCTCTGAGCTTCTCTAGTGTGGTTGGTTTTTGGATCACCTATGCTCAAAGGAAGGTACAACATCCAGAGTAGCTGGAGCACTATGTGAAGTTTTACTCTAGCTAGTGACACAGGTATTAGTAGATCAGTTACCAAAATTAACCTTGGGAAAACTTTTTAAAGTGAGAAGTGAAAATCAGAAACTATGTCTTTGCAAATGGCATGGTGTCTATTATGCCTAATGAAAGAAATGTGAAATTTCTGATGACACTAACAAAACAGAATAGACAACATTGGGTTTGGCCAAGAGTCAGAGATTATGACTTAATGGATACATTCCATCTTTGCAGTAATATCCACCCTTACTTTTGCAATGTTAAAACTGGGATCATATAAAAAGTCTCACTTGGGCCATATCTTCTTTAAGCATTACACCAAAACCATACCAACTGTGTGGATTACAAACACCCTTAGGCAAAACAACCATTCTAATTTAACCCCACAAAGTAATCAAAAAACAATGATCACACAAACAGTTTTGAACTTAGATCTGTCTATTCAAATCAAACAAGAATTGACTCATTTGGTCACCCACGGATTATTCACTTACTATGTTCCAGGAATGGCATAACTCTTGGATACAGAGATAAATAAGACCTAGCCTCTAACTCCCTGTCCCACGACCACACATGTAAACACACAGACACATATATGCGTAGAATCCTGTAGTCAAAAGGAGAGAGGTTCAGATAAAAGAATCATAATACCAATCTGGTGAGTAGCTTAGCAGAGATCCGCCCAAAGTGCTCTCAGATCAGAAGAGAAAGAGTTGTCAACCCACTCGGTTAAGGAAGGCTTTACAGAAGAGGTGACCTTTCAGCTGGCCCTCAAAACAGTCAATCTGGTTTGCATGTCTGAACATCTACCCAGTCAGCCAGCCCAGCAGGGGAAGGGCCCCGATATGCAGAGAGAAGCTCACCTCTTACCTGCATGAGAATGTGATGATGAAAAAAAAAGAAGATAAAGGAAATCAGTGAATAATATTTATTGTCATTTTTAAAATCCCTTCTAAAGTACACTAATATCTGCGACTTCCTTGGAAATACATGACAAAGGAAAGAATTATTTCTGGATGGATAGAGGGTTGGATAGATATAAGATAAAGCAAATAAAGTAAATGTGTTGTAGGATCTAAGTGAGCATATGGGTATTCGTTGTAAAAGTCTTTCAATGTTTCTGTATATTTATAATTTTTCATCATATAATGCTAGGGGAAATCGCCTTGTATAAAGTTTTCTTGAATGATATGTGCAGTTTTAGATTTTATTTATTTTTCATTAAATATTTTTTATTATTTTTCATTTTATTTATTTCTCATTTCATTTATTTTTCATCATTTTAAGATGCCCATGAAAAGCTATTTTTAAAGGGCTTTATTCTAGTTCTTTCCCCTGTAGATCCTCTAGAGAGTGGATTGGGACCTCTTGAGGAACACAAGGGTTAATTGATCTCTAGGCATCCATAGACCTTAGAGATGAGAATTCCTGATACAGAGATTTCATTTAGAAACTAAAAGACAATTAAAACCAGAATCTAGATACTGGGAGCAGCTTCTAACTGGTTAGCCTGTAGAACTTATGGATCAAAAAATGGGTAAAGACTTCCAGTCCAATATGACAGACTAAGCACACACATGTACCTTCCCCTCCCTTCTCTCCCAAGATCTATTTGAAATGACACAGAGTATATAACTAAAAAGGATACCACCAGTTGATATTTTTGATAGTTTCTGGAAGTTATAAAACTAGTAAGATCAGATTGAAAGAGAAACCAAAGTAGAACAAACTATAACGCAAAACAGCCAGAGAAGGGGCTGCTGGAGAGAAAAGAGCTGCTCTTCCCACACATTCTAGACTCCCCAGATTCAGTGAACACAAGAACAGGAAACTGGAGTAGACCCTGTCCACTGGACAATCCTCCAGAAAATTAAGTTCTGCTGGCAGAACAGCTGGGACTATTGCCCCCACTCACCCCTACATTCAGACAGAGGCTGATGTTTGCCTGCAGGGCAAAGCCTTGAGAACACTTCCCACAGTGGCAAGTCTCCCTGTCAGGTGGAGGGATTGGGGAGGAATTTTTTGAGTTTGGGAAGAGAGAAAAGTAAAACACAGCTCCAGGAAATTCTAGTCCTACATAATGGACCATGCAAGGTAGGTGGGTAGGGAAGAAAGGTGTCTCTTCCAGGAATGAAAATGCTAAAGTATTCTAGTACCAGGGTAAAGTCTTCCTTACTTTGGAAAGCTTATGAGACCCCAATTTGCCTCCCTCCTCCCTTCTAAAGAGAAACATGCCTATCAGCTGGCCCAAACTGTAGTTAGCCCTTCCATTCAGGGAAGAAATCTAATATGGAAACAGATATGTACAAAAGAAGGAAATCCATTCATTTATAAATAAAAAAGGCAATTAAAGATTGCCAGATATTTGAGAAACACCAAGAGCAACAAAGAGAGAGCAAAGATGAACAAGCAAAACAATCTTGAAGAAATTGAAGAAAACAAAAGACATGAAAAATGGAAGAGAAACTTAAAAATTTCTAATTAGCACCCTCAAAAGCTTTCAGGAGGGTGTTTCACTCATGAAAAAAGAACAAGGTGTTATTTTTTAAATAAGAATCAAATAAGAAACAACTGTTCAATAGAAATTCTAAAAATTAAAGTAATAAAATGGACCATCCAATGGCCAAATTAGAGTCTAGAATATAAAGAAAAGAAATTTCCCAGAAAACAGAACAATAAATAAACAAATGAAAAACATTATATGAATGACTTAGGGGAAATATTTACAATATCCACTTAATAGAAATCCACTCTATATCCACTTAATAGAAAAGGAAGAAAGAATATGCAGACTGAAGAAGAAGGAGAGACACAATTAAAGAAATAATAGAGGATAGTTTTATTGAGATGAGCAAAGATTCGGACTTCACTATTGACCACTGAGCAAAAGTAATGAATAAAGATAGTTATCTGGACATATACTAGAGAAATTTATGAACTCCTCTTGAAAATAACAGGATGAATTATTTTCAAAGAAACTAGTATTTAACCAATGTCCAACTTTATTTTTTGCAACACAGAATGCTAGAAGACAATGAAATTATTACTTAACATGCAAGGTAAAATGAAGGTATTTTCATGAAGGCAAGGACTCAAAAGTTTATCATATACGTATCCTTTCTGAAAAACAAGTAAGAAAATTCTTCAGAAAAACAAAAAGTGAAATCAACAAAAAGACAACGAACTAAAAGACTCGGTGGTAAGCAAAGATAATAGCAAAGCAATAAATACAGCTAAAGGACTATAATGTGGGTGTGATCTTGATGCAATTGCTGGGAATTATTGACGCAAAATGTTAAACAAAAAGTGAACAAAAAGTAAAATTAGATATGATTTCAACTACATACAAAATTTGTGGGGACAGAGAAAGTAAAATCTAAATATATTATTCCATATGTTAATATATGGTATAGTTATATTTGTATAGAAAACCATGTGTATACTAATTTATGCATCATTAAGTCTGAAAGTATAATATTTATCAGTGCTTGTCCCAGGGGTGTGGATGGACTTTCATTTTGGCTGTTTAAGCTTCTGTACAAATGAAATTTTTTAACAAATTTATGCTGCTTTTATAATTTAAGAAAATAATAAATATATTTCCAAAGATATTTATAAAGTTTTTAAGAACAATCACAAGAGTAATAAAAGAAATAATGTCCATCACTAATTTCCTCTTTACTCATAAAGCAGAATTTCATATTTTGCAGTTTAAGAGGGCTAAGATAAACATCTTTTTATGTTTAGGGAAAGCAGATTAAGTTTTGAGGAAATGATTATTTATTAGAAAGACAAAATAGTACATCAAGGAAAAATATACTAATTGATGGCTTTCTAATAAAGCATGATCATTGAGGAATACTAAAAAAAAGAAAAGAAAAGAAATAATGCTCTCCAAAGAAGATGTATAGATGGTAAATATGTAAAACAACAAGATACCACTACACGCCTCTATGAGAATGACCGAAGTTGGAAAATTGACAACACCAAATACTGGCAAGGATGTGGAGCAATAGGAACTCTCATTTATTGCTGATGAGAACGCAAAATGGTACAGCCACTTTGAAAGACAGTTTGACAGTTTTTAATAAAATTAAACATACTTTTACCATACAATAATGTTCCTTGGTATTACCCAAATGAGTTGAAAACATGTCCACACAAAAACTTGCACGTGGATGCTTATAGCAGCTCTATTTATAGTTGCCAAAACTTGGAAGCAACCAAGTTGTGCTCCAGTAAGTGAGTAGATAAACCGCGGTACATCCAGACAATGGAATATTATGCAGTGCAAAAAATAAATGAGCTATCAAGCCATGGAAAGACTCGGAGGAAATTTAAATGCATATTACTAAGTAAAAGAAGCCAATCTGAAAAGGTACATACTATGTGATTCCAACTACATGGCATTCCAGAAAATGCAAGACCATGGAGACAGTAAAAAAAAAAATCAGTGCTTGCCAGGGGTTAGGGGGCAGGGAGGGATGGATGAGTGGAGCACAGAGGATTTTTAGGGCAGTGAAACTATTCTGTGTGATACTACAATGGTAGACAAATACCATTACATGTTTGTCAAAAACCCATAGAATGTATAATACCAAGAGTGAACCATAATGTAAACCATGAACTTTGGTTGACTATGATGTCAACCAAAAGTTGACATCACCATTTGTAGGTTCGCCATTTGTCACAAATGTACCGCTCTGGTGGGGGATGTTGATAATGGGGAGGCTATGCACATGTTGGAGCAAAGACTGTGTGGGAACTCTGTACTTTCTGCTCAATTCTGCTGTGACCCTAACACTGCTCTAAAAAATAAAGTCTATTAAATAGGAAAAAAATAGTGCAAATTTCAACTTACCTAAGGGGTAAGGAAAAGAAAAAAGAAACTCTATACAATGAGTAAACACAGGAAAGTGGGAAAAGGGGAGTGATATGTGGTAAACAGAATTAGAATATGTAAAATAATGTAGAAATAATTAAGTCCAAATTAATTCAAATAGAGGAACTGAAAATAAAGTGATAATCAAAGAGATACCAGGAAATGTTAACGAAAAGAAAACAGAGATGGCAATTTTAATACTGGACGAAATAGATTTAAAGGTAAATGGCTTTAAATAAGAAAATGAGTTTTTACAAAAAAATCATAATATAGATAAAATAGTTGTATACCAAAAAAGTATTGCATTGAAATATGTAATGCTGATGACACTTTTAGCACTAATTCACAAAATTACAAAATAATTACAAAAATTCACAAAATAATAGTGGAAAAACTTTGACAGATTTTTAAAAAGTAAGTGAATGGGGATTTGAATAATTTAATTATCACATTTGGATATAAATATATATGCACATATTCTATCACCACATTAGAAAATTCTTTGCAAATATCTGTGGGAATAAAAATTGATCGTGTATTAGGCCATGAGAAATGTCTAAAAATTCCTCTAACAGAAGTCATTTAGGCCATATTCTTTGGCTATGAAGCAATGAAATCAGAAGTGAGGGTGTTTTTTTAAAGTATAGACCAAAAAAACTATCCACTTACAAATTTTAAGAAACTTCTAAATGATTCTCAGATTAAACAAAAGAGCAAAATTGAAATTATAAACATTTAGCAATAAATAATAATGAAAACACAACATTTTGATGTCTATGAAATATATCCAAAGGGCACTTAGAAACAAATTAATAACCTGAAAAGAAATAAGGTAATCATTCAATGAATGAAGCTAAAAAATGAAATAAGAAGAGGTCAATTAAAAATAGGAATATAAATTAACAAAATAGAAAGCAAACTACCAAAAAAAAGCAGATAATCATACAATCAAAGCAGTTTAAGGTCACTTAAAAACTGAAAGTTCTGATATGTCCAATCAGGAGGGGAGAGAGAGAGAGAAATATTGAACACAGTTGCAAAAATTAGGAGTACAAAAAGGAATACAAGTACCAATAGGAAAGAAGTTAAATTTATTAGTAAATACTATATACAAATACCATATAAAAATATAAAGTATTAAAATTATTGCAAAGATTTGAGAGGTACCAGATAATGCACAAATACAAGAACAACTAAAAGTTGGGAGTGGAGGAGAGATCAGAGTGTTTTTATGAACACCTGTTTATAAAAGTTACAACTGTCTATCTAGAACATCCAAAAAAAACAATTTACAAATTATTAGAAGTAAAAGAAAGTTTCAAGGAGGTGGCTGAATATAGAACAAATTGGAAAAAATTAAGAGCTTTCCTACAGCAGCTCAAAAATATAACATTAAAAATATTTTTAGTCTCAATATTCAAATCAGACAAAGACATTATGAGAAAACTATAGATCAATATCACCCATGAACACAGATGTGAAAATTTTCAACAAAATATTAACAAATCAAATCCAGCAATATGTTTAAAAAAATACAGCACAACCAAGTGGAGTTTTTCCTAGGAATGCAAGGGTGGTTCAACATTCAAAAACCAATCCATGTGATCCATTATATTAGCAAACTAAATAAGAAAAACATATTATCACATCAATAGATGCAGAGAAAAGCAATGGACAAAATTCAACAACCATTTGTGATTAAAAAAGCTCTCAGTGAACCAGAAATAGATGAGAGCTTCCTCAACTTGAAAAAGAACATCTACAAAAATCCTACAACTAGCATTATATTTAATGGTTAAAAAAAAAAAAAAAACAACCCTGAAAGCTTTCTTCCTAAGATCAGAAAGAAATCAAGGATATTGGCTGTTTTGTATTTTTTTATGAGATTTTTAATCAGGTGTGGCCACAAGAGAAGACAGAGAAGAGACTCAGGAAAATAAAGTGTATTATATTTACAGGTCCTAGAGATAGGGGACATGGCCAACTTTCATCCAGGACCACATAGGAAAGGCATCAGTGTGGTCAGGAGGCAGAAGATAGGAGAAAGGGGAAGATTTTGGCCACTGCCTTTATTGGGCTTTCTGAGGCTAAGGCAAAGCAGAGCAGGGTGAACAGTTTAGGACTGCTTACTTTGAATAATTTTGGCAGACTTTAAACTACAGGGTGGTTGCTAGTTGCCTGGCACTTGGACCTGAAATTAATAACACACAAACATCACTTCTCAGGGTGTGATAGAGGAGATATGGCCTTAGATTGGTTAGTTTGCATATCAAAGATATGCTCTTAGTTGAGCCCTTTATAATCTCCCAAGGAATTGGATAGCCTTGGGAGGGGAAGTCTCTTCCCAGCCAGAACAGGGTTTTCATTTGTTTGTTTGTTTATTTTTAGGATATCAAAACATTAAAACATACAAAAAATTTTAAAATATTTATAATACATGAGCTTCTGTCATTCTTATTCAGCAAAATACTAGAAGTCCTAGTCAGCGCAATAAGATAAGAAAAGGAAATAAAAGGTATATAAATTGGAAAGGAAGAAATAAAACTTTCCCTATTTGCAGATAAAATGATTGTCTATATAGAAAATCCTAATAATTCTCTGACAAAAAAATTCCTAGAACCAATAAGTGAGTTCAGGAAGGTCACAAAATTAAAAATCAACAAACAAAAATCAACCATATTTCTATAGAAATAAATATATAAAAACTGAAATTAAGAAATACAATACCATTTACTATCACTCCAAAAAATAAAATAGTTACATATAAATCTAATAAAACATGTACCAGATCTGTATGCTGAAAATTACAAAGCTGATGAAAGAAATCAAAGATCTACATAAATTGACATACCATTTTCATGGATTGGAAGACTCAACATAGTAAAAATGTGATTTCTTCCCAAAGCGATCATAAGTTAAATGCAATTTCTATCAAAATACCCAGTAAGACAATAAAGCAAACTTATTCTAAAATTCATATGAGAAGGCAAAGGAACTAAAACAATTTTGAAAAAGAAGAAAAAAGTGAGAGAAATCTCACTTTGTAGACTTACTACATGGCTACAGTAATTAATAGCATTTCCCTCTGAAGATTATTTTGAGAATTATAAAAAATCATATGTATTAAGAACTTAGATGAGTAACTTGCACATAGTAAGTGCTTAACACATGATAGCTATTGATCAAACATTTTACAGCTCAGGAAGTGACATTTGAGAGATATGAAATGTCGACAGTCATACAGATAATCAGTGTTAAAGTCAGAATTTAAGCTAAGACCTCTTGATTCCAAATCCCAGGCTACTTAGCACCATGCTATAAAATTACCATTTCCAAGTCCACTTCAGCTTTCCCATGCATTGAGCCTTATTTGTCCCTGGATGATAAGACTCTGAGATATCTTCAAAATATTCCAGTTTACAAATAGTAGAATCATTTGTGGTTCCAATCAGTTAGGCTATTCAAGTCATTTTGTTTTTATTTGTATTTTTCCTTGCCAGGAGGTCAATCCAATGGTTATCCTTCACTCCTTCAATAACAGTACTCTGATATATATTTAAGGATCCCAAAATCCCATTCTGTAAAACATAAAATGCCTTGTCCCCTTTTTATAAATGATTTATTACAAGTATTATTATCCCAGCAAGCCCATGATCGATAGGAACAACTTCATTTGTGTGTAAATGATGCTCATCTTCTCGGGCCAGTGCTTTCTCTCACTCCTACACCTGCAGAGACTAAAAGAGATTAAATGGGTCTTCTCAATACATCCCATGAAATATTGATTAAAGGTCTAGTTAAATAAGTGTATTAATGTAGACTTAAAGCACTCAAGTGAGTAAGAACACCCCAAGGGGAAACGTTTCTACCAAGCAAGTGAGACAAAAATTGGATACTTTGAAAATGGTGAGAATGTTCCTGGGTACACAGATCCTTTTTGCAATCTCACACAGCAAAGCAGGACTTTTATCAAATGATCCCAGTGATAAAAGCCTGGCCCGTGGAGGGAGGGCTAAGGTGGAAGAGGGGAGAAGTTAAAAACAAAATAAACAGGAGGCTAGCAATGACATTATAAATTATTTCTCATCACACTCGCTTAAAATCAGAACTTTTCACTCTTTTTTGTTTATTCAATCTCCCTCCCATTCTCAACCAATACAAATAGAAATGAACCACCATTTAGGGGAGAAAACATAAGAAGAAAAAAAGATTCTTATCACTCTGGAAGAGCCACAATGCCTACAATTCCCTGCCTATGTTTAGTTTCTTAGCTAATCATCTCAAACGTAGCTTTTTGCTATGGTGTTTTGGGGTACACAGTCTCGTTTTTAGAATCCAAGGAGGTCATTAGTATTTCTTTTACTTAGAAATGAAAGATGCAATGGATGTAAGAGCTGAAAGAGAGTTTATAGAACTTCCAATCCTTTTAATTTTCCAGATGAGGTCTATATTGGTAGAAATGATTTGTCTAGATATTCATAGTATGTTAGTAGCAAAGCCCAGTCCAGATCCAGAATTCTTGAACACTTATCAATGGCCCTAGATGGAAGACAGCATCCTTCCCCTGGGAAGAACTTAGAAGTGTATGAGGGCATATCTGACTGTTACACAATGACTAAAGTATGCTACTGCCCTAACCACTAGGCATGCTAAATGTCTCACCTTGTTCACAGCACTCCTCCCAAGAAGAATCGTCCTTCCAAAGATGCCAACATGGTTCCTACAAAGAAACACGGATATTAGTAATCCTCCCTCCATCATACCTTGCTGATTTCTTGCGACCATTTCCCCCTGGTATATCTACGGGTACTACATTATCAGTATCTTTATCATCCTGCTGCTTCTTTGTAAAACTCTCCTAATACCTCAGTGCCCGAGATCAATTATCCTTTATTCTCCAACCCAGGAATGAACTCCCTTTCTCTTAGTGCCGGAAGAGGACTATCTCCAAAATAGTACCTGTGGCCTGAATAACCTCAGATCCGTACCAGAGGGGAGGACCTTGATAGCATTCCTAAACTTTTTCACACATGTGGTAAGTTTTTGTCCTGCCTTTTGTGCTTTGCTTTAGAATATATAAGGCCTTTCCAGATTTGTTTTTTGTCTCAACCCAGAGGATGTGACATCAGCATATATTCTATTAAAACTAAGTCCTCAACATCTACCAGCATTCCATTAACTCGAAACTTAGAATGAATCACTTTGCACACCTAATACCCAGAGCACATCTCAAATGATCGCCAATAACCTCACAGTTCCCTCGGAGGCCATTGGTTGGAAAGAGCTGCCTTTGTCCAGTCAGTTGCCAGTAGTCCTTCTGTCTTTGCCAAGCAGCTATCTTCATCAGGGCAGAGTCTTTGAGGATGCTATGACTGTTTTGGTTGAGGGGGCACAAGTCTCACTTTATAATTTAAATGGTTGGAGGAGATGCTGAGCTTCTTTCATGTTTAAAACAAAGTCAGCCAATTGTTGGGCAGCTTGCAATGTTATTATAGATGCTATAATCTTGTTTTAAAACAGCTTATATCTTAAAAGACACTTCTGTCCTACCTGGCAGAAAGCACTAAGCCCAAGGGCTTAAGGTCCTTGGTAACATATCCTCCTGCTGAAACCTGAACATCATGGAGATGGTTAGATTCTAGCAGATGCAAACCAGGCAGCTGCCATGTCGGATAATTAACACCCCACTCCTCCCAGGAGGAATAAAGACACCAAGAGCTACTGGAGAGAATTTAATGAAAAATTAGGGTTTGTCTTATAAACAAGGGACAAACAGAAGACATGACTTTGAACTTGAAGTTATAAATAATAATTAAGCATACCTTACTTCTTAATAACAATAAATTCCCTAAGAATAGGCTTGTAAATAAGAGTGAAATAGACTTTTCTCTCATAGTATTGAGTTTCTCTAACTTTTCCATACTCAACAATAAAATAGTTATTATACAGGTTATTTATTCAATTTCCACGTCATCATTATTTAATCGCATGTCAGGACACAGGGAAAATCAAAGATCAGCAAGAGGAAGTCTTATTTATCATTCTCAGAATCCACATGGATGAGACAAACAATCAGGTACAAATTTCACATAAATAGCATAGTCAGGATGACACAGGGAGTCTTATCACCCCTAAGCATCAACAGACCACAAAATGGATAGGAATCATGTCATCAGATTTTCCAATCTTAGCTAGAAAGAGGGAAACGTTCTCTTCTTCAAAAGAAAATTCCCTCTTGCACATCACAGCTCCAACTGTGCACAAAAGGTTGAGAATGTGCACATGGCCACTTTGCTGCCAGTCACTGAGGACCACAGAAGAAACGGAACACACCTCAGGGCATTCCGGATGTGAGGGCAATCTGGCCTGGCATTTGTCATGTGCACAGAGCCAGGGCGAATGGGCTGATCTGCCTCACCTGGTGGGTCTCCTCTGCTTTCCTTCTCCTGTGCTCTGTCAGAAACAAAAAGAAATGCCTAGGAGGACCCTGTCCATCTTCTGACTTGTTTGTGTATGATCCAGAGTCACAGGAGTACTTTATATCCAGTAGCTCGTACAATTGTTACTGTCTGTGACCCCAAGCCAAGCTGCTAGATGGGGTATAAAAACATTTTTAGTCATATTACTGTATTATAACTCCTCTCACTGCATAAATGGATGAAATGCTTCAATTAATAGACAAAGATGGTCAGACCGTGTTTAAGAAAAATAATAAGACAGTATATGGATTATAAGATACACATCCAAAATATAATGAACAAGAAAGGTAGAAAGTAAAAGATAGTTACATACATTATATGTAGTATTTTTATATATTCTATGAAAATAATAACCAAATAAATGCTGATTTGGCTACTATATCAATATTAAACTCGGTGAATTTTAGGGCAAAAAAAGAGATTAAAATATACTATATAATGATAAAAGGTTCATTTCACTAGTATGTATATATATTAAAGAAATTTTGATAAAAACAAAGAGGAAAACTAGACAAATCTACAGTCTTGCCTCTCAGAAACTGATAGTTGTTTTTAATTATGTTGTTGAAATCTTCTGTATCCTTACTGACAGATAAACATTAGAAAGAACATAAAAGACATTAACAACATGATTACATACTGTAATATATATAAGTGGACTTATATATACTATATATGACACATACATAACAGTGCAAAATCCACGTCTTTCAATCACAAATGGAATGCTTCTTAAAAAATGAATATATACAAGGTCATAAAGAAAGTCTCATCAAATTTGAAATGATTAAAATCATGTGGAAAATTAGAAAATACCCATATGTTTGGAAATTAAGTAATACACTCCTAAAAAATTCATGGGTCAAAGAAGAAATAATAATGGAATTAGAAATTAGTCTAAATGTAATACTAACAAATAAATCTACTTTTTAATACTTGTGGGCTGCAGACAAAGGAGTTTTTAGAGGGAAAATTATAGCCTTAAATGAATATATTATAAAATAAGAGTGATCTCTCATTTTTCTTTATTAGTTTTACCAATTGATTTCTGGATCAAATTTATTTATTTTTTCAAAGAACAAACTTTTGGTTTTGTTAACCCTCTTTATTGTATGTGTGTTTTCTATTTTATTAATTTCTACTCTCATCTTTATTATTTCTTTCCTTCTGCTTTATTTGGATTTATTTTGCTATCCTTTTCCTAATGTCTTGAAACATATGTGGGCTTTTGCCAAACTGCTTCCCCTGAAAATTATGCTCTAGTCCTGGAGTAAGCCAATTACAACTCATCCATCTAGGAATTGAATAATATGTCAATTGGTTTAACTCATTATTCATCTAAAATTTTACTCTTTTCATAGAGTCCTATTTTTCTAAGAAAGTAGGGTAAAATAGGTGACATAAGAAGACTAAAAGAAAATCATCCTTGATCCCAGTCTGAAAATTTTTAAATCAGGAATACATATCAGAAAAAAAATACTAACAAAAAAAAAAGTCCCACAGGAAAAATCACTAAAAAGCTCTATATTTGAAACTAAGAAACATAATTCACCCTTTCCGGCAAAATGAGGTTTATCAATGAGTCTACTACAGTGGCTAGAAGGAGCAAAAACATTCTCTTCACCTCTCTATGAACATGAAAGTTTGATCATTATTGGGCTCATTCATGAATTTATAGACAGGCCATCCAGAGCATAATACGAGCTCAACATTCATGCAACAGGCCAGAAAGTCAAGTGGAATAGTCTCTTCCTATGGCCTTCTTAATCATTTCCAAGCTAATGATAAGTATAAAAGGAATTACGAAAAGCAAATGACACTATCTTCCCCAAACCGACTGAGTCATTTCCCTTGATTCCTGAGAAGTTTCCAGAGGTGCCTAAAGACTGCTAAGTCTTTTCATGTCCTCTAAGCAATCAAAAAAATCAGAGTTCGTTTCACATTGAATAATTGCCCAACTACTCATCAGCTGTATCTGGAGGAATACATGCTACTGTGAGTGAAACTGAGAATTTTTGAGTATGATCATGTCACCACTTAACATTTCAGCTTTAAAAAAGTTAAACTTCTCTTTTTCTTTGGAGATAAATAATTCTGCTTAAAGGATGGCATGTAATTGGGATCAAGGACAGGATGTTAGAAGTCTTGGGTTTAGCTTTGTCACCATGAAATTATATGACCATCAATGATATAATACGATAAAGGCATATCCTGCACTCATGTGTCCAGCCTTCCATGTGATATTTCAGGGATGCCTGTTCTCATCCTGTTGTGCTGCCATCTTCTAAGATTTTCTGAATCCCCCAAAGGATCCTCTGCATTCAGCTCATGAGTGAGAGGAGAGGACTGTGCTGGGGTTAGAGAGGCCCACATCACCTTTGCCCACATCCCATGGATTGTCACATACTCTAATCTAACCACAAATTTGGGAAATGCAGTTTTCCTGGGAACCCAGGACACAGCAATGAGCCAGATGAGCACTACACCATTCAAGCACTCTGATGCTCAGTTCCATTATGTAAGATGAGCTAGCAGAACAAAGGGATCTTTAAGTTCACACCCATTTCTGGCATTCGGTGATTCCCAAAGAGGAGAGTATCCCTAGCTTGTGTTCATAGATCTGCTCTGCATAGTAAAAAAAGATATATTAGCACTCTGCTATTATCTGAGACTTTTCTTCAACTTCTTGATATGGCATTTGTCTTCAGTGCTTCATTGACGTTCAAAAAGGTAAGAGAGGCCAGATGCGATGGCTCACACTTGTAATCCTACCACTTTGGGAGGTCGAGACAGGAG
>VSMD01038458.1:0-17381 GCA_008750895.1 Mirza zaza | reverse complement strand
CTGGGAGGCCGAGGTGGGCGGATCGTTTGAGCTCAGGAGTTCGAGACCAGCCTGAGCAAGAGCGAGACCCCATCTATACTATAAATAGAAAGAAATTAATTGGCAAACTAATATATATAGAAAAAAATTAGCCGGGCATGGCGGCGCATGCCTGTAGTCCCAGCTACTTGGGAGGCTGAGGCAGCAGGATTGCTTGAGCCCAGGAGTTTGAGGTTGCTGTGAGCTAGGCTGACGCCACGGCACTCACTCTAGCCTGGGCAATAAAGTGAGACTCTGTCTCAAAAAAAAAAAAAAAAAAAAAAAAAAAAAAAAAAATATTCTGTAGTTCACAGCATCTCCAGGAGGGGCAGAGAATGAGCCAGGAATAGTGTCCCAAATGTGGCCTGGCAGAGCCATCCCAGGCAGTTACCACCATTTGCCACCACCAGTGGTCTGGGCATTGGTTGATACCACTAATGTCTCAGCTTCCTCAGCCTCCAGAAACAGGATTTGGCTGTCACCACCCTCTCCAGGGTGAATTCCTTTTGGTGCCTGCTTCAGATTCGAAGTCTGGCATGGGGCACCTGACTGGCTGAACGCCTGCACCCCAGCTGCAAGGGATGCTGGGAGGGCCTCGCCTGGCTTCTGCAGTTGGAAGGGAAGATTCTTGTAAGGTGAAGAACACTCTGAACATAACATGTGCTCAACAGCCACAAAGAATGGCACTTACGGCCGGGCGTGGTAGCTCACGCCTGTAATCCTAGCACTGGGAGGCCAAGGCGGGCTGATTGCTTGAGGTCAGGAGTTCGAAACCAGCCTGAGCAAGACCCCGACTCTACTAAAAATAGAAAGAAATTAACTGATCAACTAAAAATATATATACAAAACAATTAGCCGGGCATGGTGGCGCATGCCTGTAGTCCCAGCTACTCGGGAGGCTGAGGCAGCAGGATTGCTTGAGCCTAGGAGTCTGAGGTTGCTGTGAGCTAGGCTGATGCCACGGCACTCACTCTAGCCTGGGCAACAAAGTGAGACTCTGTCTCAAAAAAAAAAAAAAAAAGAATGGCACTTACCCCTGTCAGTTCTTTGGGAGCCATCAACCCATGTCCCAGCGGCTCTCACTCCACATGCTGCACTCTCCCACCTCTGACACCTCTGACTACAGCTTGCAAACCTGTCCTCCTTCAGGTCCTCAGAAACCACCCCCACCCTCCTTGCAACTCACCCCCACCACCCACACCAGGGATCCCAGCTAGACCTCACCACTTTCTCTGTCTGCTGGCGACAAGGACATCAACCACAGCCTCACTGCCTCAGGAGGAGCTGATATTTATGTGTCATGATTTCATTCAACCCTCAGAGGCCTCCCCAGTGAGGACTGCCTTATTAATATGCCCCCTGACACCGAGGAAACTGAAGCCCAGAGAGACTGGGCATCTTGGGCTTGCCCTATCCATCCCAGTAGCCCCCTGAGGGCAGGATCTGTGTCACATTCCTTCTCTGCTAGGCCCCCTGTGTTCCCAGTGAGCTAAGAGCTGTATGTGATTCTAAAAATGTCCTAGGAGAAGTTGCCTCTTTTCAGAATTTTTCCCATAGAGCAGTATTTCTCAAACTTGACTTATCATAAGATTGATCTAGGAAACTTGTTAAAAGAGTATAGATTCCTAGGCCCCTACCCCAGAGAATCCAACTCTTGCAATCTTGGTGAGAATCTAAGAATCTAAGACTTTTATTTATTTATTTATTTAATTTATTTATTTTGAGACAGAGTCTCACTCTGTTGCCCTGGCTAGAGTGCCATGGCATCAGTCTAGCTCACGGCAACCTCAAACTCCTGGGCTCAAGCGATCCTTCTGTCTCAGCCTCCTGAGTAGCTGGGACTACAGGCATGTGGCACCATGCCCAGCTAATTTTTTCTATATATTTTTAGCTGGCCAATTAATCTCTTTCTATTTTTAGTAGAGATGGGGGTCTCGCTTTTGCTCAAGCTGGTCTCGAACTCCTGAGCTCAAACGATCCGCCTTGGCCTCCCAGAATGCTAGGATTGTAGGCGTGAGCCACCGTGCCTGGCCGACTTTTTTTTTTTTTTAAGAGATGCAGTCTCGCTGTATTGCCCAGGCTAGTCTCAAACTCCTGGGCTCAAGCAATCCTCCTGCCTCAGCCTCCCAAGTAGCTGGGACTACAGGTACACAACCACCACATCCAGCTGAGAACCTAAGACCTTTAACAAGCTCTCCAGCAATTCTTATGACATACAAGTGGGGGAGATACTGCTCCAGACCACCATTTGTTTTCTAAGGATGGGTTTAGACTACCCTGGACCCATAGCTTGCTCTCATTGAAGATCAGTAGCTGAGACCTAAAAAATTTGGAGAATCACTTTGTGCTATGGAAGGACCACAAAGCAGACACTCAGGTGCTGCCAGAAAATGTGGCATTAAACCTGCAAAACATTGAGTTTCTAGTAATTCTACTTCTAGGAATTCATCCCCAGGGAACATCTATGGTGTGCACAAAGCAATCCTCTGCCAAAGATGGATAAAGAGGATGTCCAAATCTGCCTGTGGGGGTGAAAAGAGGCCACAAAAGCAGACCTCTTTCCTTCCCCTTCTCCAGATCTGTCCAGGCCAGCACCCCCACCCCCACCCCCTACCCCCAGGGCAGCATAGATTCCATCTCTGCTTGGGCCCTTTCATTCACTCACAGGGGCCTTGGCATTTGCCTATGCAAAGCCCAGAACAGAGGGAGGAGGTAGCTGGGGTGAGGCAGCATAGATTGGGAAACTCACTCATTTTGGGTTAACAGTAGAGTGGTGTCCACAATCTGCTGCTGACTCTGATTCCATGGGAGTCCCCTTGGTTGGGGGAAGTTGTCCCCTGCCTTATGGTCCGAATGTGGTAAAAAGGTCAGCTGGGAGTGGAGGACAGGGAGTAGACCCAGTTCCCTGATTCAGGGGAACAATTGGTTCTTTGTTTTCTCTGTTTCTCCCACTGCACCAGATGAGCTCCTTGTTAAGGCACCCTGGTGACTCTTCATGGCTTCTTAAGTGCCCTTTTGCCTGCAGGTCCCAGGAATTACCTGGTCTTCTTCTCTTAAGGCTGTGGCCTAGCTCCAATCCTGGGGGATCTCTCCCCAGTGCCCCCAGCCTGGTGGCTCCCAAAGATGCAAGCACATGGGCTTCATTTCTCCTTGTGCCAACAGCCAGGACGTCTCCACAATGATAAACACAAGAAAGTTACAGGCTTTGATAGAAGTTCTCATCTCATCATTCGTGACCGTGGTCTGTTTCCTCATTCCTTGGTTTAAACAGAGTCAGACACCAGGCCCAAGTCCTTTTTATTTCAACACTTCTCAGAAAGTCAAGGTTCTAAAATCCATTTGGCTGGATAGAGCTGGAACCCATTCTACTAAGTGAAATATCCCAAGAATGGAAAAACAAGCACCACATGTACTCACCAGCAAATTGGTATTAACTGATCCACACTTAAGTGCACATATAGTAGTAACATTCATCGGGTGTCGGGCAGGTGGGAGTGGGGAGGAGGGGATGGGTATATCATACACACCTAATGGGTGCGGCGCACACTGTCTAGGGGATGGACATGCTTGAAGCCCTGACTCGTGTGGGGCAAGGGCAATATACACAACCTAAACATTTGTACCCCATAATATGCTGAAATAAAAAAAAATAATAAAAAAAAATAAAATTCATTTGAGTAACAGAGCACCCGGAAGTCACAGGCTCCTTAAGGAAGCCTGCAAGTACCAGTGAGTCTGATTCCCGCCCAGGAAAGGAGGGTCTGGACCCAGCTGTAGATGAGGTGCCAGATGCTCAGCATTCAGCACAGGGGCTCTGGGTCGGGCAGACCTCAGGTTGAATCCCCTCTAATGCTTCCTAACTGCATGACCTCAGGAAAGGTGTTTGACTACTCAGAGCCTCGGTGTTATGGACTGAATTGTGTCCTTTTAAAATTCATATGTTGAAGTCCTAACCCCCACTGTGACTGTTTAGAGGTAGAGCCCTCAGGGAGGTGATTAAGGTTAAATGAGGTCATAGGAGCAGGGCTCTAAATCTGATAGCATAGGTGTCTTTATAAGAAGAGTCACCAGAGTGCGTACACAGACAAGAGGCCATGTGAGGACACAGGAAGAGGGCAGCTATTTACACACCAGGAAGAGAGGCTTGATCTTGGACTTCTAGCCTCCAGAACTGTGAGAAAATAGATTTCTGTTGTTTAAGCCACTCCGTTTGTGGTGTTCTGTTAAGGCAGCCTGAGCTGACTAATATACACTCAGTTTCCTCATTTGAAAATTGAGGCTAAAACCAGGACTTGCATCACGAGGCTATTGTGAGAATCCAGTGAAGAAACACACATGCAATGCCTGCCTGCTCAGTTTTCCTACGACATCCTCAGCAACAGTGCCTGGTGGATGTGGGTGTTCAGTAAATACCCACTGAAGGAGTAAACACATACATCAAAAAATAAAGCTGTTGGCCAGGCGTGGTGGCTCATGCCTGTAATCCTAGCACTCTGGGAAGCTGAGGCAGGAGGATCGCTGGTCAGGAATTTGAGACCAGCCTAAGCAAGAGCGAGACCCCCGTCTCTACTAAAAATAGAAAGAAATTAGCTGGACAACTAAAAATATATAGAAAAAATTAGCCAGGCATGGTGGCACCTGCCTGTAGTCCCAGCTACTTGGGAGGCTTGGGCAGGAGGATCACTTGAGCCCAGGAGTTTGAGGTTGTTGTGAGCTAGGATGATGCCACGGCACTCTAGTTCAGGCAACAGAGCAAGACTCTGTCTCAAAAATAATAATAATAATAATGAAGCTGTCACACTAAATATGAAAGCTGATTTCTGAGCTTTCCCCTAACTTTCATTGCCTTTAACATTTTTAAATTAAATTTATTATTAAAATAAATCATATATATGATATAGATTTCATTTATTAGCACCTTGACTTTTTCCACATTTCTCTGATCACTGATTGCCACTCACTAACAAATGACAACAGGAGTGAAGGGTTTAAGAAAAGTGTCTGCAAGGATAGTCACCTGTTTTTAATTATATCTGCCCATCACTGTGAGCCCATTACTGTGAGCCCTGGGCTGGCTAAGCTCTTCCTCCTGGGGGGCAGAGGGCTGGAGACCACAGCTGTGGGAGGCCGGCTCAGGGAAGGCTGGGGAGAGCTGGGACTGCCCCTGGGAGTGTCCTGGAAGCCGGTGAAGTTGGTCCGAGGTTGAAGGCCACAGCAGGCCCACCTTCCTGGTGCTTGGGAGATGCAAATGACAGGGACAATAGGGCCTCTGTTCCTAGGCCATTTGTGGAAGACCCTGGGCTCCAGGGAAGCACAGGTCCTCTGCTTTTGCCATGGTGAGACTCGTCCAGGGGCAGCTCCAGGTGCACAAACCTGTGCACCCAGGGGAGGGGGCTGTGGCCAAGACTCTGGGCAGGGAGACAGCTGCCCTGATCACCCCTCTGTTCCCCTCCCTGGCTCTTTCCAGGATAAACTCGGTGGGAACAAGGCTTGGTGAGTACTGGGGCTCCTCTTATTCCCTCTGCCCTCTTATTTCCACCTACCCCCCACCCTTCCTTTCCTGGGCACTGCCATCCCAGGATCCGTGCTAGCTCTGCCTGTGCCCTCCCTGCCCGCTGAGACCATTCATGTACCTCCATCCCCTGTCAGCACTAGGGCTCCCCATCTCCCAGCTTCCCTGGGGCACCAGCTCATGCAGCTGTGCCCCGCAGGCACTAACTCTGTCCCCAGCTGCCTCCTCCTGGTGCCCTGGTCCCAGGGCCTCTGTCATTCACACTGTCGTGGGCCAGATGTGAAGGCCTAGCATAGCATCTGGCTGACACAAACTCAAGGGCCCCTTGGCCAGAGTTAACTAGAGTCTGTTTGCAGGTTGGGGCCACCCCTCCCACCCCCCAGATGTGTGGGTAAGTGACACAGTGGGCCAGAGGAGGCCAGCAGACTGGAGTCCCCTGCAAGTTGAGTCTCCTATGAGTGGCTCTGGATGCCGCCTGCCCACCATAGTCCAGCACTACTATGTCGCTGGGGCCTAGCTCTCCCACCTGTCTTGGTTAGAATCAGGGGTGCAAGGGTGGGAGACTGGCAGAAGTGGAACAGGCAGCTAGCTGGGAGGCCCCCTTGTTTCCAAAACGCCTACCTCATTGGCCCTGCTGCAGAGTTGGAAATGCCCATATGAATGGGTCCTTTGAGTTGAAGTATCTGCACACACTGTCAAGTGCAGATGGTTTATTACCCTGGGGAAAGAGGGAGGCACTGTGCTAGAGGGGGCTGGGCTGGGAGGAGGTGAGACTAGGCTGTCTGTCCAGACCCTCCAGCTTGCAGAGAAGATGCCCCCAACCCAACTCCTTTGCCTGCTCCAGGCACCTGGAGACACAGGGTAAGTCCAGCTGCTGAGGCTTCGGGTGGGGGGAGACAGCCGCCCTGCCTGTGCTTGGACATATTCCACCCTCCATGCTCCTGTGCCGGCACCCTTTCTTGAAGGCCCAGGAGGAGGAGGAGGAGGAGGAGGAGGAAGAAGATAAATATGAGCTGCCCCCCTGTGAGGCGCTGCCCCTCACTCTGGCTCCTGCCCACCTTCCTGGCACGGGGGAGGACTCCCTGTACATGGGTGAGGGCTGGGAAGGGAGAGGCAGGGAGGCTGGGTGCTTAGGCAGGACAGGAGGGGCCCCACAGGACAAGAAAGCACAGGCCCTGCCTCTCCTCCCTTGCTGGGGCAGCGAGGGAGGCCTCAGCAGGCAGTCACGGGGGCCCTTGAGCTGGGCAGAAGGAGAGAGACGGATGGAGGAAAGAAGGGAGGGCGGGAGGAGGAAGAGTGGGATGGGGAGAGGAGGGGCATTGTAACCAAGGCAACAGCTGACGGCAGGAAGCCCCAGAGTCCCGGGGGGCCTGGCATTCCCCCTCCAAGATCCCAGCACTTCCTCAGGCCAAGGGCGGGAGTGCTGGGAGAGCCTGGCTGCCGTGGCCATCCCACCCCCACGGCCCCTCAGCCAGGTGGGGGCAGGGAAGCTGGCCGCCTCCAGTTGCCATAGAGACAGGGCTGTCAGGAAGCCAGTGAGTGTTTGGGAGTGAAGGAGGGAGGAGGAAGTGAGGCTAGATGGGGGCATGAGGACAACAGGAACCTACATGGGAGGAACCCACCAACTCACAACTCTTGGGGTCTTTTCCAGATTGCTCTGGCTCCCCAGGCTCATCCAAGCCATCGCCACCCCTGCCTCAGCCCACCACGGCCAGAGGCCTCCCCACAAGCCCCTCCTTCCCCGCCCGCCCCACCCCAGGCTGCCATTTCCCGGTGAGTGACTCTCCCAGGCATCTCATTTGCAAGATCCCACCATATTTGCATTCAAGAGGCCCCTGAACTATCAGACCCTCAGAAGCCCGAGCCCTTTTACTGTCAGTGGCTTGCCAACTTGCCTGCCTGGGTCACCCTTCCCACTTCAGCTGCCAGTGACGGGTTGGGGCGGTGGGGAACAGGCATGGTTGCCCCTGCCCTGGATGCGGGGGGCCTGAGGACCCCTCCCTGCCTAGAGAGTGAAAAAGTCCATTGCTCAACTGCAGTCCCTGCCAGCTCCCATGCCCACCTTGATCCCAGGTATGGACTTTGAAAGCTACCACTTTCATCATATATTTCGCTGGAATTAAAAAGAAAAAAAAAAAAAAAACAGGGAGAGATTCACAACAAAGGAAGAGCCACAAAGTAGAGGCAAAGAGGAGTCGTCCCTTTTATACATTTCCTCTTGTGTTGTCACATGGGAGTTTTCAACCTGCACAAATATACATGGTCCTGCCCCATCCCACCCCACCATCCTTGCCCTCCAGATGCCTCAGTTCCCCCACCCTCCCTCACTGGCCCCATTGAGCACCTCCCTTGGCCCAGACCCATCCTGCCCTGAGGCCCTCAGCTGTCCGCATTGTGCCCACAGCTGAAGGGAGCAGCGAGCCTGCACGTGGCTGAGAAGCAGGGACCTCTCTTTGGGAGGCGAGGTAATGGGGATGTCCTCTCTCCATGGCTCCACCTGGGAAGGGGCATCCTTCCCCACAGGGATGGAGTTGTGCTTGCCTGACACTCGGCCCCTGTTCTGCCTTTTATCACAGGCCCCAGCTGGGTGTCCTTTTTACTTGCAAGTCCCCTGAGGCGGCAGTCCAGGTGGCATTGCCTCTCACGAAACAAATGAGGAGACTGAGGACCACAGACATGAAATGCTGTGCCTGAGACCACACAGCAGAGTCCCAGACCCCCAGGTCCTATTCTGCACCTGGTGTGATTGCTGGGTCAGGCGAGGGACATCCCCAGAATGAAGAGGTCAAAGGGCAGCCTATGCCTGAGGACCCTCACCATGGAGGCACATCTGTGTGCCATATCCCATCAAAGGGGGCCCCCTTGGGCCACCAGTCTCTGTTACCACTCATGTGATTATTGGCCACCACTGTCCAGAGACTTGTCCCTATGGTCAGTGCCCTGAACCCTGTAACCCCAGAACCCTGGATGTCAGGACAAGGAGGGACCTCAGCCAACATGTTTTTGTCCAAAAGAGGCCCGGGGAGACATAGCCTCCTCCTGCCCAAAGTATAACAGCTGGCCTGAGGCACATTCATTTTCAGTGGTTGGTAAACCTTCCTGACCTTGAGGGTGGCTTTGATTTTTGGAACAGCCCTAAGACATCTGGAGTCAAGTCTGGCAAATCAGCTGGGAGGTTGAGACAGGCAACATCACAGGGCTGTGAAGAAAACGGTCAGGGATGAGGGCGGCTTTCTCCTGGGCTTCACTGCTGGCTCTGAAGATCCCCTCAGAGAAGTTCCAAGGACACTCTATGTCCCAGCCTAAGTTTCACTGAATTCCTTTCTGCTCCCTGCTGCCATGACAGGTGGTTCTCCTCTTTTCCTTCCAGAGCGGAGCGCACGGTCCAGAGTGGTGAGCAGCCCCTCCATCTCCACCTCACATTCTAGGGTTCTGCCTAGGAAGTTGGTTGGGGTAGGGGGTGGGGGACCTGGGAAGGCCAGGAAATATCCCCAAAACCAAGGGAAAGGGCCCAGGGCAGAGCCCCTCCCCTGTGCCCCAGGCCCCTGGCAGGTGTAGGCCAGCTGTCCTGAGGGTGCCGCCTGGGGTCCAACTCCAATCCACATTCTCTGAGAGCTGGGGCCTGTGGGCACCTCTGAAGGGGATGTGCTCATGGGATGGCCCCCTCCCAGGCAGAGGAGAAATCGTAATCATGACAGCTGGCTCCCAGAAAGGGCTGCCTTGTGAGGGGGGAGTGAGGTACCCAGAGCCAACCCCCAAATCTGTGGCTCCGCCCCCAGGACTCCATCAGTGCTTGGGGCAGAGGCCCCCTAGTGCTAAACTGAACCCCAGGGCTGGCCAAATCCATGGTCCCACACGTCCCTCCCTACCTTAGGTGTCAGGCCCTCCAAAGAAACCTGAGGAGGACATCTATCTGGAGTGTGAGCCCGATCCAGGTGAGCACCTCCCTTGGCCCAAACCCCTCCTGCCCCTGAGGCCCTCAGCTGCCCACAGAAATGACACACTCTCCTGGCCCCATCTTCTTTCCTTGTCTCCTCTCACCACCCTCCCCAACACACATTTGCTTTCAGACACCCACACTCCAGTCGCAGGTCCAGCTGACCACACTGTGCCTACATGGGAGGTGACCACCCGAGAGCAAAGGCTGGGTGGGGCTTCCCGGCTGCTGCAGCATCTCCTCTGGTTGGAAGGGCTCCCAGGAAGCCTGGGCTGCAGAGAAGTGGCAGCCTTGCAGCTGTTCTCCGCCCCTCCCTGGCCGGCACGGACTTCCCCGCCTGGTGCCCAGCCAAGCCTAGCCTGCCCTCTCTGTTTCAGTCCTGGCCTTGACCCAGACTCTGAGCTCCCAAGTCCCGATGCCTCCAGTCCTTCTGCCAAGGACGTCGGTGGTGCTCAGGTGAGTGCCCCACCAGACACGCACACACACGTGTCTGTGTGTGTCTGTGTGTGTGTGTGTGTGTGAGAAAGAGAGAGAGAGAGAAAGGGACAGAGCAAGTCCCAACTAAGGCCTCACAAGCCCTCCTGGGATGGGCTCTCCTTACACTGCCCCAGGGTTGCTGGCAGGGGTGACAGAGGCAGCTTGGGATGCTGGGTCCACTGGGCTCTTTTCTCGAAGGAGATAAAGATCCTGAGCTCTGTCCCCCAATTTGCTCCCTACAGGCCCACCATAAACCCCCAGGAAGTTCAGAATGTAAGAGGCTGGTGGTCAGGGGGAAAGGGAGGGAGGGAAGGAGGCAGGGCAGGGGGCTCAGGGTGGGACTTCAGGCCCTGGGACCAGGCCTGCAGGGCCCAGCCTTTTTTTGACCAACCCTCCTGTGTCCCAGGGAGCAGCAGATGCCACTGCTAAAGGTGAGTGCAAGCACCTTCAATATGAATGCGGCAGTCCTGCCCTGGCCTGCCCCAGCCGCAGCCCTGCCGGCCACAGGCTCCCTCCCTGTCCCTCAGGCCCCAATTTGCTGAGGGGGTCCCTGCAGCTCTGACTCCAGCTGAGATCAGGCCTGAGGGACCCTCTTGGGCATCTTCCAGGGGCTGGACCAAATAAGGAGGCTCCCCGTCTGTGCCCCAAAATCACTCCTTATTTGGAGGTCACACCAGGGCACTGGTCCTGGAGAGTGGGGGAGCACTGGGCACTCTAGTTTGGGCTTCAGGCCTGTGTACACCCCTCCAACTCCCCTGCAGCTTCCCTCCAAAAGCCTCCTTTGCTGACCCCCACCCGCCTTGCCCAGCTCTGTAACCTGCTTCTTCTATAATAGCAGGAAAGAGACCGCCTCTTCCCCCTGCAGCCCCCTCCGCAAGTGCCTCAGCTGCTGAGGTGAGGAGGGGCTGGGCACGGGCTGGGCAGGGGGCCTGAGGGGACCAGAGCCTGAGCATCTTCACCTGGCCCCATCTTCTTTCCTTGTCTCCTCTCACTACCCTCCCCAACACATATTTGCCTTCAGACACCCACACTCCAGTCGCAGGTCCAGCTGACCACACTGTGCCTACATGGGAGGTGACCACCCGAGAGCAAAGGCTGGGTGGGGCTTCCTGGCTGCTGAGGCCAGGACAGCATCTCCTCTGGTTGGAAGGGCTCCCAGGAAGCCCGGGTGCAGAGAAGTGGCAGCCCTGGGCTGAGGTGTGCACCACCATGTGGGACACGTATGGAGCACACATGCGTGGCACCATGCTGTGCACCAGGCACAGATGCCTCTTTGTTTTGCTTTTGGGACTCAGTCAAGGGAAGGCAGAAATGAACACAGATAACTGCGCCTCAGGGTTCTTGGCTCCCCAGGCCTGACCCAGTACCCTGGCACATCTCTGAGGGGCTGTGTGTGTGTGTACAGGACACCGGCCTACTGGCTCAACCGTGGTACTCATGGAACAGTGACCGTCATGCTGTCGAGAGCGCCCTGCTCCGCTTACAAAAGGTGGGCAGCCACAGAGCCCTGGCCCTTCTCTGAAACCCCTTCTGCTCATCGGCTGTGACTGGCTGAGCTACGAGGAGCAGGAGCCCAGGGATTGTGACCCCACCACAGGGCAGGCCTGTGGATGGGCAGTTGGGAGATGAGGTTGACATCTGGGGTCTCCTGCACAGGAGGGGGCCTTCACCGTGCGCCCCAGTTCGGGGCCTCATGGCTCCCAGGCCTTCACCCTGGCAGTGTTCCTCGGAGGCCGGGTCTTCAACGTTCCCATCCGGTGGCTGGATGACAGGCGCCACTATGCCCTGGGCCGGGAGGGCAGGAACCATGAGGAGGTGGGTGCTGGAGGAGGCAGGTCCTATCGGGCAAGGAGGCTGCAGCAGAGCAGTACCCTGGGCCCAGCCAAGAGCATTTGCCTGGGGAAGGACCCATGTTTTGTGTCTTTCTGGGGTGTAAAAATGACAGAGGCCAGATTCCTTCCCAGACCCCTGGCACTTTGGGAAGAGGCCCACCCTGCTCTGGGGGAGGTTCCTCCTGCCATTGCTCAGTCTGCACAGGGTCAAGATGAGGGCATTTGTACCTGTAATGAACCCGGTGGGGAGCAGGGCAGGGTCCAGGCAGTCCAGCCTCTTGTCTACCTACCCCAAGGACTCAAACTTGTACTAGCAATTGCTGGGCTACAAACTGATTCACCCACCACTCAGCTCCCCAGCCTGCAGGACCAGGACAGAGGCGTGGCCATAAAGTTATTTTAGTCTAGCCTTGAAATATGAATCTGGCCAACAGTGTGCCCACGGGTGCAGTAGCAGGAAAGTTGCAACAAAATAGCAGGAGAGCTTCATGGCGCAAACAGGAAGCAAGATATCCAGAAAAGTGTCAACGAGCCCCCTTGCCAGGGCCCCACTGCTGCCTCAGGAAGGTGCTCCCAGCATGAAGCTCAAGGGACTCCTGACACTCTGCCTCCCTGTCCAGCTCTTCTCCTCCGTGGCCGCCATGGTCCAGCACTACATGCAGCATCCCCTGCCCCTTGTGGACAGGCACAGTGGCAGCCGGGGACACACCTGCCTGCTCTTCCCCACCAAGCCCTGAGGCCACAGTGATGTACCCAGTCACCCTTGGCCCCAGAGCTTGCTCCCTGGCCCTCCCTAGGCTCCACCACTCCAGTCCCTCCCCTTCCTCCACCCCAGTCCCTGCAGACCCCAACGACAGGCACTGGGCAAGGTTGGCCAGAGGGAGGAAGGGTCCTGGAGACCCCATGCTGTGCTCACCCAGAGCCCCTCTGCCCCTCCCTGCCGCCTCCCCAGGCCGGGAGCCCATTCCTAGCCTGTTGCTTACTGCAGCGAGGTCCTCCCTCGCTGCTCTGGATGAAGACGCGGTGGTGGCCTAGAGAGGTCGGCCTCCTCAGAGAAGCCAAGCCTCAGGGGACACCACGAGCACCGAGCACCGCTTGGACAGCACAGAGAATCTCCTCACGTTCTCCTGGGGGCTAGCATACTCCGGGAGGGACTGGGCTGCCCTGCACATGGTTTGCTTTCAATAAACATTTGTCGACGCTGGTATTTCTTGAACCTGGTTAGTGAAGCAGAGGTGGCCTGCATGAGGCTCCACGGTTCTCAAGTGTCACAGGGCAGACTGGCAGGGAGCGAGGGACCACATCACAGGCCAGCCCCATTGCTATCTACGCCATTGGAGCGTTTGCCCTTAGATGGTCCGTGCCAAGATGAGGCCGGGTGGCTGATTTTTGTTTTCTTTGTGGGGTTTGGGGTGGGGAAAGGAGGGACTCTCAGCGCTGGCTCTGCCACCCTGTTAAATGGTGAGAACGGAGGCCATTAACTACTCGTCGGGCACCTATGTACTGTACGGCGTTCCCCGGGGAGACAGGAGCCTGATTTTGAGCACTTGGCGTCTCTACAGTAGGGTAGACAGCGGCCCACAGGAAACAACTGGATCTGGACGCCCCAATCCAGGATCCAAAGCTAGGGAAGGCTGAACAGTGGCGATCCGAGAAGACGGACGGCGGCGGACTGGAGCTTGGGGGCGGTGGCGAGTGGCTGAGGCCTGCAGAAGGGCGGAGGGAGTCCAGGGCCGCGGGGACAAGGCCGAGGGGCGGGGGCGTCCCGGGCCTTGGAGCGGCGCCCGGAACACCCAGTGCCCAAAGCGCCATGTGACCGTGACTCTGCAGAAGCCGCGAGCGCCGCGAAACAAAGGGCGGGTTCGGGCCGCCTGGCGCTCGGCTGGCACCGAGGGCCCGGACCCCCCACTGCACCCCGGGCTCCGGGGAGGCGCGGGAGCGGGGGTGGGGGCACATGGGGAGGGAGGACGGGCACCGAGGACACGGCGAAGTGCGAGCGCGGGGCAGGGCGGGTCCCGGCTGAGCTGTAGGGCGTTGACGGTCGCCTCCGTCACTGCTGGCTCTGGCTGATAACCCTCTGGGAACCTTAATTTCCTCATCTGTGATAGAGGGGAAGATAATCGTCCCTACGTAATCGTCCTTGGGTTAGGAGGCTTAAGCGAGGCATTCCCTGTAAAGGGGTGCCTGATGGGTGGAACAAACTCGCTCTGAATTCGGGTCAATTAGCTGCACAAAGTCGCTGCAGGGAAGTCTGTTTCCGACCAGGTGGTCGGGAAGAAGCAGGGGATGGGGCTGCTGGCTTGGGGCTGGCGTGTGGCGGTGGGGGGCGGGTGGCACTGCAGTGTGTGTTTGTGATGCAGGAATCAGCAGCTTCGCGCCTCCAGTAGAAGCAGGAGGATAAGAGAACCCAAGACACACTCCTTCAGCTCCGTTAGCCCAGCTCAGGCTCCCTCTACCCCTGGTGGCAGCGGCCTCTCTCCTCCCCAGCCTCACCCAGCCAGGGGCTCCAGGACAGTGGAGATTAGGGAGCCTGGCATGTCCCGCTGGGCCTCAGGGTACAGTCGAACCCCTGCATCCCCAACTGGCTCTGCAGGTTCAACTTCCCTGAGGAGCTCTCCACTCATGGCCATACAAGCCCTAGGGCCTGTCTTTACTGAGTCCTGGATTTACCTAGCCCTGAAGCCATGAGGCCTGAGGTGGAGGAGTAGAGGCCACAGCCCACAGCTCTTGAGTTAATGGCCCAACAGGGACGCTCTGTTTGTCCCAGCTTGGGGACTGACTTCAAGGAAGTGCCTCCATTGCTATCCTGTCTGGGGAAATAGAGAAGAGGAGTCACCCAGGCTAGGGGACAGTTTGTAATTAGGGCCCTTGAAAGCAAAAAGGGACATAGCCTGGAGAGCACCTCCACCTGCCTGGTGCCCCTTCAGCTTGCAGATCTGCTGGTAGATGTCGCCTTTCCAGGGGAGCCTCCCCCACTGCCCCAGCCTAGGCTCAGGTACTTAGGGCACCCAGTAGCAATTGCCTCTTCACTCCTGGGACCAACTAGCTACTCCTGCCCACTATTGCATATTCAGGGTTTGGAATACAGTAGGTGGCAAATATTTGTTGAAAGATTCCCCAAATAGGTCACATCTGCCCTGGATTCCTCTAAAGCTGATAACATTCCTTTATCAGGGCCCCCTTTATTAGTAGAAAAGTCCAACCCAGTATTGTCCAATAGAACTTTCTATAACACTAGAAACATTCTCTGTCTGCATTGTCCAGTACAGTAGCCACCAGTCACAAGAGGTTATTGAGCACTTGAAATGTGACTAGTGTGGCTGAGGAACTGAATTGTTAATAATTTAATTAATATGTAATTGATTTAAATAGCCACATATGGCTAGCGGCCATCATATTGTTTTAGGTCTCTTGCCTTCCCAAGTGTGAGGGCAGTGGTGAGAGCTGGAGAAGGCTGCAGGAGCTAGGTCTGGAGGAGCTTGGGAGACCTCCAGAAGGAGTGTGGCCACTGGGGGCCACTGAAGTTCTGAGCAGGGTGGGGCAAGGGGTATTTGAGGAGCGTCACGCTAGATATGCAGTACTGAGTGGGCCAGAGGGGCCGCACATAGGCAGGAGAACACTTGGGAGCTGCAGGTGGTCCCATAATTCAGGTAAGAGATGCCACCCCTTGATTCACCATGCCAGTGTCCCTCCAAGCAACTTATCCCCATTTTTTCCTACCCAGCAGGCCAGACTCTAGAAAATTCTAAGCAGGGTCACCAACTGAAGGATCAAGTCTTTGAGAAGTGCCATTTCTTTCACTTTGAGAAGTGAAGGAGCCCACGGATTAGACAGTGGTATGCCATCTCCACTGGTGGTGGGAGGAGGGTCCTGCAGGACAAGGAAGCTGAGGAAGTGCAGGTAGGAAGGGCTGTGACAGCCTCCCACATGCCTGCTGGGCTCAAAGTGTGGTCTAAGCAACCAGCTGGCAAGCTTTCAGCTTTGGTTTCTGAAGAGGCAGCCGGACCTTGGGCAAAAACATGGCTAGAAGGACCCAAGTTTCATTCCGGCTTAGTCACTTCCTGTGTAACCTTAGCCTCAGTCTCTTCACTTTTAAAACAGGGCTAATAATACTTGAGTTTCAGGATTGTTGTGAGAGTGTGAACTGAAGTAAATAACACATATATAGCATATACTTAGCCTATCACACAGCCTGACATAGAGTAGGAGCCAAATGATTGGTACCTAATAGTAATCATAACTGGGAGTAGGCAAAGCCTGGTTCTGGTCACCTTTGTGCTCTATTTTGGGAGCTCTTCCCCCACTCAATCTCCACACTCCCCACATATTTGTGAAACCTTTAGGCATTGTAGGTACTGTAATAATTATTGTTTTGTCTGCACACTTGGTTTTCCATTCCTCATTTCCTAGTAACACAACCCATGGCCTACGTCTGAAACAGCAGCTCAAAACTCTGGAGTGCAGCGACGTCCCAGGAGTGAGGGAATGCAAGGTTGCCTGAAGAAGTGTGCACCTGTGAATAACACTGTGCTCCAGCCTGGGCAACATGGCAAGACCCCATCTCTTTAAAAAAAAATCAAACCCATACTGTTCCAGGGGAAAAAAAGAAAATGACGACTCTTGCCTGATACAGGCACTTGTGTCCTTAAAGTTCAGGGAGACCAGGAGATTTATCTGAAGCACTGAGAAGTTAGTGGTATAAGCATAAACTATACCACACACTCCAGTTGTTCATTCACAAATAGTTAAGTGAGGACTTAATATGTGCCAGGCAGCAGACTAGCATCTCATTCCTCCTCCACATATGCTGAAGGACTCCCCCTCCCCAGCTTCACTCCCAGTCTCTAAGGACCTTTGAGTGAGGGGACACGAAAAACAGCCCTTCTCCACCAGGACAGGACCCAGCATACTCACTGTCTTCGCAGAATTAATACTCCCAGAAGGTTCATCCCATGCCAAGGATGTAAGAGGAGCCAGCGACTACTGAGCTGCCTGCCCCCCTACCAACCACAGCTCTGCCCACACGAAGTAAATCCTATCCCTGGCCAGGGACCGCTGAGCTCCTTGTGCATGCCATCCCGAGCAACCATGCTCCTACTGTCCTTATGGCTTTAGAGACCATGTGGGGGATGCTGAGGTCATTTTGAAAGTGTTTTGATGTCAATTCTCCGGGGTGTTCCCTTTCTTTACTTTGCAAATCTGATTGAAGAGTGAGAGGGGTGGTAGGAGCAGAAGGACATCAGGACACTGGTTTCCAAATCTGGTACTTAGAATACCCCTGGGCCACGGTGATAATCAACATGTCATCATCGGTGACAAAAAGGAGAAAAAACAATCCGTGAGCTTTTTCTGAGCAAAATTATTCCATTTAAAGGACAATCCTTGGCCGGGTGCGGTGGCTCACGCCTGTAATCCTAGCTCTCTGGGAGGCCGAGGTGGGCGGATCGTTTGAGCTCAGGAGTTCGAGGCCAGCCTGAGCAAGAGCGAGACCCCGTCTCTACTATAAACAGAAAGAAATTAATTGGCCAACTAAATATATATATAGAAAAAATTAGCCGGGCATGGTGGCACATGCCTGTAGTCCCAGCTACTTGGGAGGCTGAGG